>RXPK01002464.1:0-112592 GCA_004143645.1 Protaetia brevitarsis
TGGTTACGTAACGGCCCGATCATGCTTAATAAATACATCATAAGTGAGAACGAAACATGTACCTAATTAAAATAAAATGTTAAGGACGGAATGGCGGAAAAATGCGCGTACGTAAGCGACGAAGACAGGGGTAAGTTGAAATGTGGCTAGCGAACGTGTTAGGGTGAACCATAAGGTTGAGGAAATATTGTCGCTGATAAGGGTGATATTATTCCGCGATGGGGGTATTCATTTAATTACGCGACAGAGTACGAAGAAAATAAAACTGTTACATAATATATTTGATTCCCTAAGTGACAGTATGGTTATGGTAGAGATAAAACTACTTAATTTAGTAATAACAGATCGCCAAAGAGTTTCAGGAAAGGTCTCTCCACAATGTTTATCGCTCATTCTTTCATTAATGAAATTGTTTGCGCCTTGGACAGTGGAGAAAACTGTTTGGGAGTCTTCTGCGACTTGATGCGCGCGTTCGATTGCGTGGTCCACAATTGCAGTTAGTTCAAATCCTATCTTTCTAATCGTGTGCAATATGTGAATGTGATATGGTTACGGTATGTACTTAAATAGGTGGACAATATTTTGAAAACGTTCTTTTGATCACAAGAAATAGAAGGAGCCCTAATAAGTCCATTCTTAGTTACAAGTTTTACTTTGGTGTATGTTACATACCATATAGGACAAGCTTTAATTCCGTATTCGTTTTATTTTAGTTGGAATATACAAGTATTAACATGTGCACATCGAATCAGCGTTGATGCTGGCTTCTAAATGTTTCTTGTATTTATGCGCGCGTAAGAGTGATGCCATAGCAATTCGCATCGTAACAATGCACTTGACTATATTTTACACAAGATATCCACTCTTCTTTGCTACATTTCAAATATGGAATTGAAACTTGTCTACGGTGTTTACTTTTGATATACAGGAGTAAGAAACCAATAACAAATAGACTCTCAGAACCGTTCCTGGTTATATAAATCTCTCTGGTAAGGAAAACTTAATTTCATTAACTTTTCTTGAGCAATGACGTTTAGAGGACGTTATTCGTTGGTAATGTATGTTAATTACATTTCTAAGCCACCTGTGATAGTTCTATTTTAGATAGCTGTTTAATTTGAAACTGAACGTCTCTAGTGGTAATATATTTTTTTTTATTTTCGTATCTTTCCGTACTTGATCCCTGTCTAGCTAGAGATTTTTTTTTCTGAAATAGGACTACATGTTATCACACAAGGCAGCGGCTTCCACTAAAAAATAACAAAACAAAATTTACAATAGTTAAAATTTGGGCAATTTTATATGCAAAAGACATAAAATTCAAATTAGCGGTTATTCCTGTATGGGGAAGTAACAGAGGCACATTGAAAGTATTTACAAATTTTTACTATTGATATCGATCTATTCATATCGAGTTGATGCAAACCATGTGTTTTACACGGAGAAAGAAGATGTCAAATAATCAAGAAATAAAATACACTGAATTGCATGATGATGATATACTGTAAGCGTTTAATGGACGAAAACAATTATATGAAATTGAAATAATGTGCCAATAACACCGAAAGTACTTACATGTCATTATTTATATATTTTGTAGACCAATGACATTAGTCTATATATTATATTCTAAAACTAGTCTTTATTAATCCTTTTTTCCATTACAAAAAAAATAAATAATTGTATCCAGCATTCACTGGATATTTTGTTACATTTCAATAAATACAATTATCTCCATCAGTCCTGTTTTTTTAAGTGTTCAAGTAATGTTTTTTTTTGTTTTAAATAATTTACTGAATGAATCAACAATTAAGTTTCATAAATAACACTGTGTCAATAGTCAAACTAGGGTGCATGCATTTTTATTAATTTTACAAAAGTTTTAGGAAAAATTGGTTAACCGGTTTTAGTATCTGGCAGCTACGCAAATTAACAAACACAGGGTATCTACAATACTGCGTAATCCTGAAAAAGGAAGAGAACTGTGTAAGGTTAAATTTAGCTTTTTAGTGAATTGAAGTCCTAAATTTTCAAATAATTAAATTATTGGTTTAGTGTTTTAAATTCACATACACATCTCACAAAAATACAGTTCTTTATTTTTATTTACTACTTAGGACTATTAAAAGCATAACTATAGAAGTTTATGTAAAAGTAAACTTAAAAATATGTTGCATATTTTCCCTTCATTATTAGAAAAATTTTTAGTACACTCAGAAAGCTAGATAATAAAAATAATAGGAATATAGTCTGTCCATAGATACAACGATTTGATTAATGATGTTCACCGGGGATTATTCACTATCTGTTGCGACAGATAGCAAGAAATTATGCAGATGAGGAAAATAATTATGTTTCATTTAATATATTCCACTGTTTACAATTTAAATATCATTATTCGAAAGTAAACAAAATTTTAACAGCTCATATACTTGTAAATGTATTAAAGAATGTTGTATACTGGTATTTGAAATTTAAGAGGGCAGTTATGACAAGGGAGATGATCACCATGCTATTGTCACTAACTTCTATCTCCGTATATTGGGATTTTCTACGTCCGCGAATGAACTGGGCGGTATGTAAAATGGCGTAAGATGTGGGTGGCGATGACCACCTCCTCTAAAATAAAACAACGGGCAGAGATACAGTAGGCGCCCTATCAGAGGACGAGGGGATTAGAAGCCGAATTCGGCTAATCCCAGAAAGAGAATGAGGACCCATGACATTTTAAATATTAACACCCCTTTTGCTCAATTAACTAATTTACAGAAATCAATACATATCAGAAAGTAATAAATAAGAAAATATAATAGAAGGATGTATTCGCGGATAGCAATCTTTCGGTAAGCGAAACTAGTGATAGAAGACGATGTTGATAGTGCAGGAAACCATTAACCACCATACTAAACCACAGCAGTAAAACACAGCAGATAATCCTGAATGCATACAATAATTTGAAGAGTGAGAATTATGGGACTAATACAAAGACAATTGATAGAACATCGAAATTAACGGGAGTATCTTGCGAAACAGTGTAAAAAATCATTCAGAATGATGTATTTAAAAGAAAAACATGGAATGACAATGGCCAATCGAAGAAATTTTAGCTAGTTTTCTTTCCTTATGCGATTTTCATTTACTTTATTGGATTTATCTTTAGTTGATTCTATTTTTTAAGTAATTTTTAGTAGTATTTCATCATTCTTATTTTTACTTGATATGTATGTATGTTTTCCTGTACTTGGGTTTATCACCCGTTGAAAAATAAAACACTATTACTATAATATATCCAAAACGAGTATTTTTAGCTGATAAGGTACAATTACAATTAGCACTCATATTCATAGTGTTGAAGTTTAATGTAAAACATGTATTTACCTTTAAAATGTAAGTAAATATGGTGTTTAGTATGATAATCTTTGTGAGTATGTCCCTGTGAACCACCCGTGCTCGAAGGTTTGGGTAAACATTTCTTTTTTGAAGTTCGAGTGCTAGTGAATAAGTTAAATCGTGATATCTATGGACAAACTATAACTAGTGGTGTTACAAGAATTAAGTGGCATAACCCTTCTGGCAGATAATTATACATGGCCATTGTATAATAATGTATTAATGTCGTCCAGGTTAAATATCATTTGCTATATGTGTAATGCGCGAATAATTTTTTTTCTCATTGCCCATCTGTAGAAGTTGGCAAAACGGTGAAGAATACAAGGATAATTACAGTTGCAATAATAATACATCGCCAACCAGTAACAAGTTACCTATTTAGCAGATTTATTACTTGTAACTTATAATTAAAGATAGTGAACCAGGAAATTAACACTAGCCATCAATCCCCAACAATTTTCTATCGGTTTTTACAAATATGCGCAAATTACGATAAATTCCAACGTTGATATGACCGGCGAATGCTGGCTGTGGGTAGTGCCGTCAAATTTATGACCTTTTCTTTTTACGACAGTACGTTTCTGTGAAACCCATGCTGTAAGCTGTTAGGCCACTATGCATTTTCATTCCTAACAGGCGTCGAAACTGTATTTTTATTAGAGGCGTATGTCCTGTGCGCACTGCGTGTCAAAAACAAAAGCAATAACTTTATTTCCCGTCACATTCCACGCATAATATATTAGATGATGACGACGAAGAACGATTGGCCCGATTGACATTCGAACTTGTTGTGTTAGATGTTAAAGTGTGTCAGAAGAGTGCGCAGAACGAGTGCGAGGTGCTGAACTGTGAGGCAAGGTTTGAGCGCGTAACTCACTTATTAGCTCCTCCAGTGTGTATGTAGGCGTCCCCTTTCTGAAGTAACGAATAAATAATGGCTTCAAAGCGAAGATTTGGACGTGAATTCAAACGCCTTCCAACTGTTATTATGTAATTTAATGGTGGAGATATCGCCATTTCCTATTTGAATTTAATGAGTTTGTCGTTCGCTGGAAATCACAGCGCGTTAGTTAATTAATTTTATATCTACTACTACGCACCTTCCTATTTCCCTTTTTTTTCTAGTTAACAAATTCTGTTCGTTTTTTTTTTAATAAATAGTGCCATTGCGGTGAGGAGAAGTACATCCGTGGTGTATCATAATTAATCTCAAGTGAATATTGACGACGTAATAAAATTTAATGTTCTGTTTTTTCCTAGACGTTTCACCACGAGTTTTTCTCGACCGAAGACTGACTAGCATAACCGATTTCGCGCGGGATCAGCGCCAAGCGGGTGAACAGAGAAGACAAGCATTTACTAGGAGTCTTATATTCTGCATCCATTAGTCACTAATTGATCCCGCTCAACAAGTCCGCGCATTCCAGCAACGGTATACTACAAACACGAATGTCATTTCTCGGTAGCGTTATTGCTGCTTCGGCGTACCGGTCGCCTCTTAGTACTCCCAACGGTACGATCGTATAAAATACTCGTACCGTTTACCGGAGGCAAATAACCAATCGACACTTTTTGTGTCGCGCCGTGTCGCGGCCGGATAGCGACACTGAAAAAAACCGGACAAATCCGATCGTCTCTCTATTATACGGTCTTCGTCGGTGTTTCGAATCTCGCGCTGACGTTTATTTAGATTTTCATAGGATGCTGGAATTTATCGGGCCGCATGATGTATGGAGTTCAATTATACGGGAACATGGCATTGTTTTAGGAAGGCTGACAGCAACATTGATTGATGGGATATCAGGGCAACGACGCGTCCGGTTCTATCAAACTCGAAGATCGTAGTTTTTCCGACATAGTCGAGTACAGATAGATTTGTTACGTCCGTAATTGCGTTCAAATTCTAGGCAAAAAGCAGGGAATGCAGGGCAAGGAGGAATTGATTGAGAATAAACAATTTCCATAAACGCAGAAAGTGCTTGTGAATGGTGATTGAAAGGCTAAAACAAAGTACATGAGCCAACAGCGTAAGCAATATCGGCTATATACCGATATAATCTATGGAGAGTTTTTGACGAAATGGTGTCTGCTTCCCACGTTTTCTCACTTTATCTAATATGTAACGACAAAGAAATAATGCGCAATCTGATTAACTAATGGCGAATTAATAGCCAACGCTGTAGCAAGGAATGTGTAGGAAATACATATGAGTATTATACTGAAAAAGAACCATGGAAATTTACAACCACTACTTATCCTATACCAATAGGTAATTGGCTGTTTTTCAAAGAAAAAAGTTACGTCTTGGAATGCAGAATTAAATATTTTATCCACTAATACCGATTGGAATATGTATGAATGTAAATATTCTAAGAAATTGTAAGTAAAATTAAATTGTATGTACAGCGACGATCACCTAAAACGAAACCGCTGCATACTGGTTTCTGGTATCCTAACTTTTTGCCAAAATTCAAAAAATAAAATTTTTTATTGCACACATATATTTTTTGCGGGACCATTTTTATTTGAAACCATGGGAAAACTACATAAACTGAAAAGAGATTCATTTTTAGTTATTTCGTAGATATAGGCTGTTGAATTTCATAAGTGTGGTGTACTATAGTCATTAGGTTTATTTGTTGGTACTGCACCTTCTACATTGGCGGATAGAAGATTCACTCTTTTTGTACCTGAGAACGATTAAATATAATATAATAATAATGTAATAAAATTGGTGTACACCAACAGAAAACCTAGCAATAACTTTTTAAATAAAATTATATATGTTTTCAAAACAAAATGCCCGGGATTTCAAAATTTTATTTTACTTAGTTCAGTACTATTAATTATTATGATTATTTTATTTAATTTATATTTTCAATTTATAATTATTTAGCTTTTCCGTTTGCCATTTTTTTCCCCTTTCTTACAATAAAATCAAATAAAATACTACAGTGGTTTCAATTCACACAGCTACCTCTCTGATCAGTGAAAGAATACTGTGAAAAACGACATCCTACCTGCTAGGTAGCACGGGACACTTCTAGGAGCACCAAATCGCCTGTCAAAATCGTACTCCGGACGATTACTAACGAATAGGCAGGGCGCGCTCCCAAAGCCCCTTCTCCGATTATTAAAATTTGAAAAATAGTAATTATCGAATGCCGTTGTAAAAACAATAAACGTACAAATAAAAGAATGTTTTAAACCAAAACAAGCTTAAATCTTTATTTAGTTACCAAAATGTTACGTTTTATCATCTTTGACACTCTTTGATCACAAGGTACGTATGTTGGAATCAGTAAATACTATATAAAACAAATTATTGAATACAAAAATACGTATTTGAACTTTCCTGGCATTTTAAATGACTATAAGATTAGGGAAATGTCACATTAAAATTTAATTAATTTAATATACAGCGCCATCTACCCGTAAAAAACAAAAACTAAATTTAATAGAAAACTATCATCTGTGTTATCGATATTTGTTAAGAATAACTATTTTATCACAGACCAACTCAGTGATTTTTTTATACAACCCTTAAATATTAAAAATTTCTAAAATAACTAGGCTAATGGCGGTTGATATAAATCTAACCCCAAATTAACGTATAGTGAAGCTAAATTATAAAAATCTTATTTCTGGTTAAAATATTGAAATGAAACTAATTAGTTATTTTCCTTTTTAAGTGGGATTTACTTAATGGAATACTAACTTGGATAGGACACGACGAACTGGCAATTCTCTGGGTACAGGTTGGACTTTCGATTGGACAGGCTCCCGGTCTCGGTCGATAGCATGGAATGGCAATCTGGTCGGGATTCTTCGTAGGAAATTTTATAGGAAATTCTTGACAATATTACAGGTATATACTAAGGATTTAATTAGATACTATTAGGTAAACCTTGTGGAACTTTGATAATTTTTAAAGTGTGGTATAAAATCATTATAGGAATTCAATAACAACCGTCGTCTCTCGTGACCACAGGCAGAATGCGGATTCAAGCTAATATTACCAGTAAACAACATTCGATTGTTATCGCTATCAGGGAAGCCAATATTGAATTTGAATTGATACCGCTAACCGACATTAAGATACCGTTATTTTCTCTAGTTTGAGGGGAATACGTCAAAAGTGACCAAATAGATATCCCGAAGAATGAAAAATCTCTCCGAGCAAAACTATAACAACACACATAAATATACCAGGTAAGCTTGAATTAACATAGAAAATGAGTTTACATTATAATTAAGGCAATACTTAGCATCTATTGCTAAAATTGTCCATTTCAGATAGTTATTCTTAACAAATTCAAAATTCGCCGGTAAAGTAGGCAACTGAACACACGCCCCACTTCTCAATTACTTTTTCATTTGGCTTTGAAACCTGTTCTAAATGACCCTGAATTAGATTCCATACCTTTGATTCCATAGCAATATATTAGTTCTGCATGTGTTTATTGTACTTCAAAGTAGTAAAGTCAAAGCCCTTAGATTGCATCAAAGAATAACAATATAAATGAGATATTTGCATATTGCACAAATGGCAATGCTTAAAAAAACTTTAGTTACGCTTTCTAAAAAAAAGGCTGTACATGCGCAAAAAAAATGTTGTGTCATGTTATACTACCATTATTCGACATTAATCAGCCACAAACTTTTTCTGCATATTTCAAGCATTTGCTGAATTAATTTATTTTCTTTCAAAATATGCACCGGTTCAAACGTAAAGACCTATTCCAGGGGTGGTTTGGTCAGGTTTAAAAACTGAAGCGGTGTGTACTCTCACATAGTATGTACGATGGGTACAAATGTGCCCGGTATTTGTGAATCCACAACACGTGAAAAAACACATCGCGTCCGATTTGTGTTAGTTCCTCAGATCGCTAGTACCTTGTTCATAGACAATTCGGGCTTTCTAAAAAGAAGAATATGGCGTGGTTGCAAGGATACTTAATATTTTAAACTCCGATAAATTCAATAAAAAGTCAGATATTACTACCCCATCTACGTTTTCCGGTTATTGTGGATGGTCAAGATTGGCCGTTAAAGTAAAGTTAGATCTAAGATCTAAGAAAATACAAGGTTCGTAATTAGCTCAATCACAAGATAATTAAACTTTAATTATGCAAGTTCCCTAATTTTGTAATAAACTATAATACCTAAATTGTACACTTTATATTTTTGGTCCAATCTCGGATTATTTTTAGGTACTCTTTCATTGTATTTGCATTATAATTGATACCTAATACTAAAATTCTTATTTTTACTTAGAACAATATTTGCTTGAAATTTATAGTAAAATAGCCGATAGGTATATGAAATTGGAAATAATACATATTTATTATTTAGGTACCTAATTCTTTTCTAATATACGGAATAAATAAAAACTAACAAGCAGATTTAAATGTTTGAAATTTAAGAACATTTTGGCAGCTCATCAGTCAATCATTTTTACTATTTCCACTAAAAAATTGTTAATGTTTGTGTTAATTTTAACAAATTCTTGTGTAGATACTCCTTCACTATAATGTATTTTCGAAGCAAGTTGTTCAAGAATAAATGATTTATTTCAATCTGTTAGTATTTATTGGTTTGCACAAATATATTTTTTCAAAGTATAAGTATGCTAAGCAGGTTAACTATAATAAATTGATAAATACAGAGAACGAAACGCAATCTAGAAATAACCTCTAAACTGCTTGTCAAATTTACGTAATTCTTAACTGGTTATTGGAAACAACATTCGTGGTCCGAATTAGATGAAAAAATACGTCACCTCCGATAAAACTTAATAAAAATCATTAGGGCATTTCAAACCTGAATAAGAAACTCAAGGCAAAAGAGAAACAGAAGGTCTTATGTATATAATGGCAGTAGGTAAAGCTGCCATTTGGACATTACATACTGTTATATAGTTAAATTTTTACGTAGTAAGCAGAATTAAGTCGACGGAAGGTAGATATAGGTTTCTAACTGTAATTTGCCATCCAAAAATTTAGATGCATGCCATTACACATTCCATTAGTATTTGCTTCACATTTGGGATGTATTCGCACATGTTACATGTCCTAGAGTTTGAATTTTCACATTCTGTAGTGTAAATTCACACACCTTGTAAAATTTCTACACAATGCATTATTCTTATTAACACCCATCGTTTGTAAAATTTTAACATTTTTGCCATTAAATAAACACAGCTTCACAAAATTTTTGTAACGTATATAGACAACAAATGTAATAAAATTAACAAAATATTATTTCATGTACTTCGTTTTGGGTTAATATAAAGATAGTAGCATGTTGAGTTGATCCAAACACTTTTCTTACCATTCATTCGTAAGATTGAAAGGATTTGGGAAATTTTCTACTGATATACAAGATGTTTACTATACAAAAGTGTACTGTACTCATATTTGCCCACATCCGAATTATGCTTTTCGGCAAAAATTACAGAGAAACATGAGACTTTCTTCGTCCTCATAGATTTGTTTAGCTGAATAAATAAATATTAGTAATAGTATTTTAGATGCAAATTATGAAATCTGATCTCAAAAAAACAAAGATTATATTCACTTGGTTTTATATACCCCGCCCAAAATAATGAATACATTTCCTAAAAGAAACAGAAAAGGGTAGTTTATTAAACTTATATAGCTCTTAATACGCTTAATAACAAGTGTAAATAATTAGATCATAACAGGATACTGCAAATCTCTCAATTCATACAACCTATTTTCACTACACAGCACTACAGATACTTCCTGATGCTAACACTGCTAACAGTTTAGATATCAGTAACACAAATACTTCTTACTTCAATCTGTTTTTATTTTTTTAATGTGACAAAGATGCGATCGTATAACAGGACTTTATTAATCTTTGAAACTAACATGTTGCGTTACGGTACAAGAACCATTTAATAACGAAGTATCGCATAAAATTTTAGAATGCTGGCGATCTTGTTTGATATAGGAGTAATTAGATACTGTATTTAGTTCAGAATTAGTTTCGATTAACTGTTCAATCATTTTAAGTATAGATGTGGAAGTTCTTCCACAACGTCTTTTCTTTCTTTGAATACCACACAAGCAACCTTAAATATTTCTCTGTGTAGCATTGAATTTGTTTATCTCCCAAGAACGTGGCCAATTAACAAGAGAATTAACTGTAACTGCATTCACACAAACATGCCTCATATGCAGTCTATTAATTTCCATACGAATAACCGAGTGTTACGTATACAAAAAAACGTGATATCCTTTATTTAACTTCAGCGTTAAGGTATGTAAGCGCAATTAATATCCATTATATTTAATGTAAAATGACCTGAGACCTTCAGCGACTTCTACATTAGAAGAATTGTATACATTTTCACAGCGGGCGCACATCTCGGTCTGCAAACACACATAAGAAAACATTTATGTGCGGTGAGTATAAATTATGGCTGTTTATACTGCCTTCGTTGATTAATAGGATGAAAATCGATCTTACAATTTTACAGCGCTAATGCTCTTGAATGTAATTGAGCAAGTAAGTTTCGTAGTCTACTGTACTCCAGCACATTTGTCGGACCATTCATCTTTTTTGCTTTCATTTTCTTAAAGGTTAAGAGCGTTGTAATGTATCATACTTCAGGAAATCACCACTAACACTGAAGTTGTACAAGGATTAGAAAGTGTCTAGTGACATTGTTTTATAAAAATTAATCGCTGTACTTGATTTACCATGCAGAGATTTATTTTCAGATTCAGAATACGTGGAAGAAGCTGGATGCGCAGAGTGAATTTTTCTGCCCTAAAAGAATACGATATTACGAAAACTACGCATGATGATTGGGCAGCTAATAATATCACGATTGCTGTTACAATGAATTACGCTATTGGATTCATTTATTTGATAGTCAAGCTAGAAGAGTGAAGAGCACTTTCGACGGCTGACGCAATATTAATGTGATCGTATTGTAATTTCTTTTTGCAGATGCTAAATAAGTAAATAAACAAATCAGAATATTTGTCGAGGTAGGTAGTTTAGTAGTTGTAATAAAATACATCTGCCAAGATTCACTCTTTTTTTTAATATTTTCCATTGTGGTTTGTACTAGTTTACGTATTTGTTCAGTTTGCTGGTAGCATTAACATAATTACATTTAAACAACTCATTATTGTGCACTTGCCTACACATGAGCATAACAAATATGCACTCACCCATAAATATCTTTTCCTTGCTTATGGGCAGAATTTTGCTCTATGTAGGAAGAAGTACTTATTTAATATTTATAATAAACCGTAATTACATGCCTGAACATGTGTACATGTAAAATGCAAATCCATCCAAACATATTTGCACACGTAGATCTTTATCTAAAAAACAACATATCCCAACACGAACCGTCAACTGCCCCATGTTTGATATGGTGGACGAGTATGGTATCTGAATAATGTGATCGGAAAAATGCAGACTGATGGATTCTATGTTGCACTATTATTATGTGTTAACTGTAAATACTAAATAAATACGCATCATTCTTAATTTAAAACTTTAGTAACTTAGTTAACTTTCTAAACATAATAAGCTTCTGATTACCTTTAAATTATGGTATTACAATTAATATATTAAAGTTAGTCATATAAACAAAACCGTGTATTTTAATTTTACTTCCAAAAAATTAATTTGTCCATCATGTGCAAGGCAATCCTTTGTAAATGAGCTCAAACTGTACGATTTTGAAAAATCTATTTAACAGAAATTTCGAGAGAATACGCTGAAATCGAAGAGACGGGACTGTATTTTACCCATAGCGAAATAAACAATACAGTGGTCAGTATTTCCCAAAGAAAATATACTATCGTCTTTCAAACAGAGACATAGTCAATATTGCATTGTGCAACAGAAATCAATCAGAGGGCTTATAAGAACAAGCAGATATATATTGCAACAGACAGCCAAGCGACAATGAGGGCATTAATGTGTCCCAAAATACAGTTAAGACTAGTTTTAGAATGTGTTTGATAACAGAATAGCTGAGTGGGAAATGACATATCTTATGTTAGTTTACTGTGCACAGATAAAAATATGGAGTTAAATCTGACATCGTTCCAACATCCTTATCATTGTTCCCTGGCATCGACACAAGTAGTCAGAATCGAGGAAGTTAAAGCTTCATGATGTTGATTCAACACCGTCGTCTTGTACGCCGGGTTGAATATGAGCAAAAAATTTGGGTGTTGTATATGTTCCATGCCGAATGGAAACTACAAACTGTATTTGTACACCCTTGCACTACAACTAATTTGGCACAGTTTGAGACGCAAAATATGACATTAGCAACTGATTGTGAGTGGTATTAAATAGAAGGTAAACCTGTGTAAAAAATACAATCTTAGTCCGGTTTTTCAAAATTCTAATACTTTAAAAAATAAATTAAAATTTAATATGGAAATTATTGATTTTAAAAAAATTTCTGGAATTTATAAGATCAAATGCGGTGTTTGAATAAAGTATATATATGTCAAACAAAGAGGAATGCGGAGATTAGATTTAAAGAGCATTTATATCATATTAAGAATCATAATGCTGATAAATCCGCTTTGGTGTATCATTTTGTTAATACAGGACACACTTTTTCAATTAATGATTTAAAGTTAATTAAGTCTTCAAATTGTAAGAATCTTAATATGTGAATCTAAATATATGAAAAAACATATTAATAGGTTACTTAGTACCAATTTAACACCCCTTAATTATAAATATTTAGAATTTATTTAATATAGTCCTGAAGATTAATTTTGTAACCTAGGGTATACTTATTATATTTACATATTTGGTATTCTGACAATACACTTGTATGTACACCTGATGATGTTAGCATAGCTAATGAAATGTATATTTTGTTTTGAAGATTAAAGAATTTGTGAGACAGAAGTTTATTGGTATTTCGTGTTAGTTGTGAGTGGTATTATTTTATCTCTGCGTGCTGTGCGTATTTTTAACTACGAGATAACTAAACAAATCATTAACAATATAAAATATAAAATACTCACTGTTCTATCTGTTTTTTTTCTTTTTTTGTATCGGGTGTGATCAAGTTTCTTTTATTTCTTTAGGTAATTTATTGTACTGGGTTATGGTTACCACTATTGGGATTTTTTTCTTATATTTATTAGTAATGGCTTTTTCTGTTCGTAAGTGGGAGTGCTTCCTTATATTATGTGTAAGTACACATATCTCTGTTGTTTGATTTTATTAGTTTGTTTTTTATTTTATGTAACAGTATCACGTTTTCTTGTTTAATCATTTGTTCTACGCAAACAAATAGTGTTCATTCCAATCTTAGTTATGAATATCTATAAACAGCTACATGTTTCGGCCGAAACTCTCTATCTTCATGTTCTTATAACGTCAACGTAAAAAAAAATTAAAATGTTGTTATTAATTAAGAAATAAACTGCAGAGAAAAATGTCATTTAAATATCAAATTGCTGTTGTTTATCAATTACAACAGAGTAATGGGGATCTGTTAAAATTACGTTTTTTAGTCCTGCCATAACAGTGATATTTTTTTTTTGATCAAATGTTTCCTATGTACACCCCATTTAAAGCTGTTTTGTCCCAAATATTTATTTCATTAGTTTGTTTTATAGCTCGCCCTCCGATTTTGATGGTGAATGTAACTTGCTCTGTTTGTGAATACCATATATTGTTTTTCCGCATTTATTGTTATAGCATCATCATTTTTCCAGTTTTTCAAGGTCCTACAATTGTATTCTTTATGAACTGCTTTTTACAAAATTCAAATATCTTCATCCGTTTTCGTGATATTTGATATTTTGATAGGCACATCGCAGATGTAAATGAATACGAGATTTAAATATTTTTATTAGTAAGTCTGTGGGTATAGGTCAGTTTAGCTTAGTTCGATTTCCGATAATGTTCCCTTATACCGGAAGTAGTTGTCAAGCTTGTTGTTGCAAATGAAAAGGTAGTATTTTTATTTAAAATTCAGAGTAGAATCCAAATTTGTAATAAAAATTCTACCTTTTCATTCACATACCATGCACTTCATGTTTATGCATTACGAGATACTAACTTTTTTTTTATTAATGTTGTGTAGTGCTTTACAAACTTTTTAAGTTTCTTGCAGTTGGTACAGTTGTTGTAAATAGATGCCCCATTTGTTGTGTCGGTTGTGTGAGGTCGATAAAGAGGAGAGCTTCAACACTGGTCAAGTATAATTTTCAGTTCAAGTATATATAGGTTGGTGCTCTACGAGTTATCGGCGAATTATTTTGACCGAGCTAAGTTACTTGCTAAGATATTCTCGTTTCAGAACTGAACACCAGTAGTCATCTTCGTCTTCAGTTTGCTAATTGCTCATATCAGTGTGTCGAATATTTATGGCGCGCAATTACTGTTGCGAAGGAGAGCTTCAAGTTTCGAGCCGTAACCGTACAAACACAACGCCACCGGTCGGGGAGGGAAGTTAACGTTATGCGAGCATATTTACCAACTTCCTCTTATAACGTATTGTATCTCCGCCGTCATATAGGTATTTCATTACGGACTTGATTTATAGGACGCAGTCGTTCCATGGTGGTGTGGAGTCTCTAGCGAAAATTTATATAATTTCCGCGGAGTCGCGTTCACCTCATTTCATTATTTATCACCTGCTACCAAGTGTGGGGATATATACGTTTAATGAAGTAATGAAAATTTTTCAGTTTTAGTTCATTCAAAAGAAGAATGTATGGGACAATACGGCGTCTAGTCATATAAAAATAAAAATAATTTATCCTTATTTCACAATTTTCTATGATTAATAGAAAATATAGGGCAATGATCCTGATATTCAGAAAATTTATTAATTCTTTATGCATTTGAATTTAAACTCTTACTTAATTGATAAGCGGACCTTTCGTAATTCTCTGGAGCTTTTATTCGATATGTTTGCTCACTAAAGTGTTTCAGATCGCGTGACGCATGTGTTGATAACTGCATAGCTAATTGCTTCTTTATTCATTATTGGTTTTTATTGCAACGACACAAAAAGCTTGCATAATTTGACTAAAGTTAAAAAGATACTTATAGTAAGCTTTATAGTTAATATTAACAGATTGTTTTGGGGTTCTCTTGTTAATAATTCAATTAATGTAATTAAGTTTTTGAGTTAACAAGCTCAACTTCAATATAAGAACAATATGTAATGTCAATAGCATATGTTTGTATGCATCTGTAAGCAAATGTTTCTGAATTTACAACAATTTAGAGCAAATAAAATTAATATATAACATCATAACTTACAATAGGAGTGGAGAGGGTGTTTAATATATTAGTATTTATTATAACATTATTGTAGGCAGATAGAAAAATGGTAGTGTCTTTACATAATAGGCGCTGTGTAATTTAGAACATTCTATACCTTCTACAGTGACATAATGCATTATGGATATTGTTGTCACTACTTATATCGCACATCTTTTAAACATTGTCTATGATTACATTTCAACAGTTCTTTTGCTTATTACTGGATTTTGCTGGTGAGTAATGACAGACGGTTGAGATAGATACTATTATATTTTACAAATTTATTATTGATTTAACAAGAATTTCTTGTTGTATAATCACTGTTTTTAAGGTTATAAGATAGTTTTATCCTAATCATTAAAGAATACAGTACACCACAATGCGTAAATTCATATTTCCATGACAGAGCCATAGAACGTATTTAAGGATTCCCTAAAAGGAGCTTTCGCGATTAAGAATCCTCCATCGCATGACATTGCATATCTGTATACTAGATACATTTTTACAGTTATCGTCAAGGTAATTTCAGGTAAAGGCTGGAGGACAGCCTTCGTCTAACTTATCTTGCGTTGGGCAGATAGTTTTTATTTTCGTAGATAATCAAATATTTATTTATTTTCTTTAGTTACTATTTTATTTTGCTTCAATTAGAAAACATAGCACAATAAAAATATTTTTTTTAAAATGGTTAATAGCATATGACAAAACTATTAGGGATTCAGCTTTCAAACGGACGCATCACAAGCCACAGAGGTGCGATTCCTCTCTATTTGAGAGGAATCCTCTCTATTTGAAAAAAAAAACATGTTGGAATAAACTCGACGTTAATGTACTTTATACATTTTTTTTGGAAAAATGGTTGTCATTCTAATTACGTATATTTTCCTGAAGAATTCAAATCTGCAATAAAAAAATTTGAGATTTCCAATTTCGAAGTAGCTCTCCAGCCTTGGGAGTGGGACTGAGAGGTTGATGCCAATGTATAGCAAACCTAAGCAGCGCAACTAACGTTTTTAAAGCTAAAGGAAATTCCAAAAGACTTATTTGAGTATAATTCGGAATAAAATACAAATAATAGACAAAAATGTTTGTTTATCGTCAACGCACCTTATAGAAACTTGATCATATGGTACAAAATAAATCGTGGAATTGACCTTTGCAAGAGTGACACTACTTGGTATTCCTGTATGTTCCTATCATGGAATGGCGCCCTTCAATACGAAGAACTTGCTTTTACGTTTTTTGATCAGATACGTAGTTTTCACTATATCGTACTGTGTTAAAATAAGAAACCAACAGATATTGCTCGGACACAAAAGAGGAAAGAAAGAGATAACAGAAAGGATATTCAAGGCCAGTATAATAAGAGAAGGAATATAGGAATACCGAGGAATCAGGAAAATAAACTAGAAAATTTTACTTGAAGGAAAGCATCTGAACATAAAAAAAACTTTTGAGGTAACTTCATGCTAAAACGGATAAAAAGCATAACAGATAGATTATTGTCGTGTTTAACTAAAAATTCTAAGAGTGAAACTATGTGAGGAAACAATTTTAGTTGGGTTAATAAGACTTTCTTGTTCCTGCACAAGATTCAAAATTCAATTTTTGTATGCAATATAAACACTAGTTGAACTCAGTCCTACGAAAACCTCTTATGTGCCCCTCTACACATCTTCTTTTTATTTTGGTGACATTTTTTTTATCGCAGGTGTTTATCGGACGCAGGAAATTCGGACTTGTAAGTGATTACGAAATGCGTGGGCGTGTTAAAATTTATGTCTGTCGTATAGCTGAGGTACAAATGCATGTGCCAACGCCAACGGTGAAATATTATATTCAAGACATGACCATAGATGTTACAATGTAAATTTTTTTATTTATAGTTAACTGCCGCGAATTCACAAAACAAACATTTACGATTTTGTGACGACGGCCCTGGCAGCATCTTGTCATTCGCCCAGCCCACGTACTGAGAATTATTAAAGAATCATACGTGTATAACGTGATGTACGCGTAATATACAGCTTACATCCAATAATAATGTTATGACGATTGGTGAAAATCTACGTACTGTGTTTGCTACATACATAAATTGTAAAAAGGTATGGGAGAATTTATGGAGAAATAAAATACCGAAATACGGTTAGCTGTGCTGTATTTGTATGTTCCTACTATGCTATTTAAATTAATACTTTCTAACTAGACACAAGTGAATCGCTTTGTTATACTTATCTAATATATGACTATGGTGTATAATATTATTGCAACCTCCAGAAATTAATACTGTCACACGATGGAGTTTTTTGTACTGGTCGGAGGAAAACTATTCCTATGAAATAACACTACCTCCATTTGTTTATTATAAGCGTTACTTTAATGTATATATTGGGCGGGTAGCACACAACAGCCGTTCTAATTATCAATCCTTTAATTTTTAATTTCACATAAGTATTACATGTTTCGGCCTAGGTCATCTTCAGGTATCTGGAGAATTATTACTTTAGTTTAGTTTTATTTTCTTACATTTAATTTTTAAGATATTTTAATGAATATATTAAAGTGTAAGGGCCTTTTTTTATAAGATGAATATATTACTGAAATTAATACGTTATTTCATTTTTTTTGCAGTGTTATGTATTCAGAACTGATGAAACGATTAAATGGTGGACGCAAATATTAAATTCAAATTTAGAATGAAATAACACCGTAGGTATAAATTTACCATTAAAATGTATTGCTTCTATTCAAAAAGAGAAATGCATTCAATCAACTGAACCATTTCGTTTCTCAGTGCACCTAACAGCGAAACAATTCTCTCTCTTCTTCTCTCAATTCTTCTCACTCTCGCATATCCAATTAAAAACGGCAAAGTTCTATAATTAAAGGCATGCGTATCCGTAAAGTTCTACATAAGTCCTTAAATAGCCCTAATAGTACCTAGTATGTATTTTTTAACCGTGAGACTCATGAAGTACATATTGTTACTCATAAGACAAATTTGGGAGAAGCTTGCCGAAATAAATTATGTTATTGATAGTTTTGATCTGGATATCTGAAGCAAAGTAATTCTTAAAAAAATAGAAGCTTGAACTTACTAAGGACTGAATCAAAATACGAAGACTATCAAAATGATAGTTGGATTACTGATCACACACTTGTAGGCAACTGGAAAACATAACTAGCAAAAGACGATAGTTGCAAATTCTGCCCAGAGAAAAAAGAAAGTCCAGTCTAGGTTCTGCGCTAATGTGATGGCTTGGCAACGACAAGTTTTTTACCACTGAAGGATGATAAACCTAATCTAGAAGGCAAATTTGGAACGGCCCCCTAGATAAGGGAGATCATAAGAGATTTGAAAAGGTGGCGATATAATAGGTCCTTTGGCCGCCTTAGTCCTAATCCAATGGTTTTGTTTTAAGTAGTAGTGGACGCAAAATACAAGTACTTTAAAAATTTTATGGACTCCTTTCTGAAAACAAGCTCTAAAACCACTAGAGGAAATTTGTATATTATTTTTAACTAGCCATTAAAAAAAAACAAAAGTGATGTTGGCAAGTTCTTGATTTCAAATAGTTGTGTCGTCTTAATTCAAGCTGAAATTTTCTTGACATTAAAAAAAATCGTTTTGTTGTTATAAAGGTTTACGTAAGAAAAAAAATGGTTGACATTTAGAGTAGAATACAGAGTATGATATGCAAGGTCTGTTGAAGTGCAGCGAGTCTTAACTAATCATATATAATAACTGAGTAAGATAGCTGATATCTTTAGATTTCAAAATTCCTTACTACCGAAAAAAAATGTAACAGCAAATTTGTGGGTAAAATTTGACGATAGAACATTCAAAAATTTGAACACGCGTCACTGGTACCAATCGATAAAATACGAGTCCATCCAATAGGTTCATAAAGAATCTCCCTTACCAAAAAAAAAGTAGGAACGCAGGTTTTAACAGGAAAGCTGATGGGTATGGTATTTTGGGATGCAGGAGTCCATTATAATTAAAGAGAATAAATATAAGAATAAATAAAGAAATTAATTAAAAACAACATTCGACAAAGAAGTTCTCAAGGTTTGAAAAAAAAAAAATACTAAGCTGCTTTATCAAAGTACTCAACTAGATCAAAGAGAAATTAATGACGATTTGCGAAATGCGATTATCCTAAGTGGGTGTACCAATAAACTTAGGCAACTAAGGAGCCTAGGCTCTCTGGCCAAAACAGAAAAAGAGCATCCTTGTTTTTCATACAGGTGTGACTAAAGTAATGCAATGCAAAAATACCAACATTTTATCAGAAACATTAAAACAGTGTCCTTCTTTTTAAAATAATTAGATCAAGCAGGTATTTTACTATATTATAGCTACCGTTTTAAGTTGTAATAACTAATAATATTAACTGTAACAAGTTTTTGTGATAACTAAACACTGAACGACGAGCCATATCGAAGAAAACTTTGACCTCGCTGCTGAAGATGTTCACCGCAGTTGTAAACGAAACGTAAAGAAGTAATTCCACGAGACCACGGCTCAACGGCCCGGAAAACTTGTTACAGAAGATTCCGACCGTGAAAGCTTACGCAACACTTTAATAATATTAATTTAATTTAGTCAAAACTATGCTTTTGCACGATTTTTATTAGCAGCAGTTTAATGCATAGACTATGTTATTTATACTAGAGGTAGACTTCCGAAGCATGCGGTAGACGGAAACAGCACTTGCGGCAGATGACAATACCATGTAACATTGTTGTTGTACCATCTGCTACTGGGGCAAGTGCTGTTGTCGTCTACCGCATGCTTCGGAACTCTAGCTAATTATTAATAATAACTGGCATTCATGAACAATATCTTCTTTTACACAGTCAAGATGTTTAGTAAATGGTTATTTCTATTGAAGAAAAAATAACTAAAATATATAAAAATGAATATATACTCTGCTTAAGACAGGGAGGAAAATGCTTACTTGAGTTCAATTTAAACAGATAGGTATGTAAATCTCCAAACCTACATTTGTTATTCCTTTAGTTGAGGTGTTGAAAATAACCGGCTACTTCACGCGTCTCCATTTACAATTAGTAAATTGCCCCCTTAATAAGCCAATAAACGATCAGATAAGGTTTAGATAGCGCCTACACGCTTGATACGTAATTCAAGAGAAAAATATCCGTTTTGCCGTGAAACGATTCGTTGTATTTGTGTGTGTGCGTGTATCAGTCAGCGCTTTAGCATAGACGCACCGTATTCCTTACTTGTCTGGTTTACGTACTTTGAATTGCTAATTGAAATTTACATCCGAAAAATAACATATACGCTCCCTGCATTATTATTTTAATTTATTTGTTTCTAGCAAGTCGTATATATTTTCCTGGGGAATAAATTATCCCGACTATTTATTTCAATAGGAAACTAATGATGACGACCACGTACAGCGCAGATAAGCGTATATACATATTAAATAATTGCCTAATGCCAGCACAAACGGCATAAATTATTATTATTGCGCGATGAAGGAATTGTATTAAAATATTGGGTTTTTTTTCGCAAACAAATGTGTACACAATGTGCAGTTACAGAGAAACTATGTTGGTATCTAATTACAATAGCTTGCCGAAATTAGCATGCAGACATTTACCGCACCAGAGAGTGGGAAAATTTATGAAACAAATATGTAAATATCAAATCCATTATTCAACAATTAGGAAAGTATCAATACAATTAACCTCTGATATTAATGCTACCTGTGCCTGTGGAGGAAATGTTTACAGATGTTAGACAAATTAATTATTTGATTCTCTTGAACATAACTTTTTCTGTAAATAAAGAAATTGCTTTAAATTACATTTTTGTATTTTGTCTATCCTCGTTTATGATACCCTGCTCAATGTATTGTAAGTGTCTGCAGTTACTTATTGTTACATTACTACAGCACAACCTTTAGTTTAATTTCATATTATAGCAGAAAGTAAACCAGTTGATAAAAGGACTTTAAGAACATATAATCCCATAATTGATTGAACTTCTTTGTGCGAAAATCCAACTGAATTCAATATTCATTGTTTTACGTTTCTTTCATCAGCCTTTATTCAAAGTAACTTAGAGAAATTACTCGTTTAATTCATTAGAGATAATGGTTTTAATGTAATATTTGTTACTATTATGAAGTAAACGCTTATATTGTAGAAGGTACCAAATCCTAGCGAGCACTTCTATGAAACATATAGCTTAATTTTAGAGTAGCTAAATTTTATATCTAGGCCGATATAAAATTGACAAATTTTAAATATTGAAATGAAGTTAATTGTCATCATGGTACATAAATCGTTCGCATCGTAATAAAGCTTGGAACTAGCTTATTTGATTTATTTTCAAATTAAATATTCGTCGTGAATGATCAGACATCTGTAGGAATGATGTAGGGATTTATATTGGTATTGATTTCGATTTAAGTCCTTATCTACTATATTATAAAATACCGAAATTATTACAGCATTTTAACAAACTGTAAATCTGTCAGCACCAATATCTATCCCAGGATGAAGGGCCTATAAATGAAATAAATCTTTTGCATTGTCTCCACGACAATATTACTAGCATTCATTATACCATATTAACCATTTTTTTTTGTAAAACTAATCAAGATTTTTTTGTTTATTACCAAAATAGAAGCCTCATTAAGGTCTAAATAAGGATTTACTCATTTACTACAATATAAGAATTAGAAATATAAATTTCTATCGTTAGTCTGAAGGCTAACTTGTCCATTTTATTTATTTGCAAATATTGCAACTTCTGCTATGAAATAAAAACAGATCAATTATTAAATCCTGTTTGAAAGAAATCAATACACTATGGCAAATTGTCTAATTTCTAACAGTATGACCTTTTAGTTTTAAGTAATTTGTTTTAGCTTAATCCAGAAAGACACACATTTGAAAAATGCTAAGATACAACTGCAGTAATTGAAGACACGAGTGGATGAGGGTGTTACAAAATCAAAGTTTTAAGTAAAGTACATAACCTTCATTCATGCAAAAAAAAGACAGTGTTTAAAACATGCGGCATAGCACCTTCATCCACTCGTGTCTTCAATTGTTAAACGTTTTCTGTTAGAAGTGTAGTTGAATCGCTGAAATCACTAGTTGAATAAAACTGATTACCTAATTTTGCTTAACCCTTTAGCGTTCACTGGTCGAAATTTCGGTCAAAAAGAACATTTTCTCCGTCATCATTCCAAATCATGAAGGTCTGAGATAATACATGAAAACCAATTATGCCCCATTAAGGGTTAACCCGTAAAAGCCATGAATCTACCAACCCACTTATCATCTCAGGCTACAGGAAGTTGAATTTTCTAAGCATTTTTTTTCTTTAGTGACTGGTCGCAAACAAATGGTTTTCTGTTTGGATGGATGCAAAATTTGCTCTAAAATTATTATCAAATTGAATTACCTCATTGCTCTGGAATTAAAAAAAAAGTATATGGAGAGGTTAATGATTACGGGAAACTTTTCTTTTCTTTCACACCAAATTAATGTATTGATAAAGAGGGATGTAATTTACAAGTCGTACTTAATGATTGATTTAGTCACTGAGTACGAATCAGGTCTTGTTATTTTCTTAGCACCGCCGCTTAAGGCTTATTGTATTGCATCGTACTTTATGTGTTTCTTTACACAAACCTCTTTACTAGGTTTAGTGACTTACGTAGTAAACCTTCTCCAGCAGATCGGTTAGCGAATTGATAGTCTTTATTGCTCCAATGCAACACATTCAAAGACAATGTAACGGGCTGTCTCTTCCTTGTTGCATGGTCTACATATATCAGGTTCAACTTTAAAGACTCCTATTGTATGTGGGTACTTCCTGAGGCAGCCGCTCGTGTCAGCAGACTCGATACCGTTCTAAGCTGTACTCGGTTGAGAGCCAGTACAGCTCCAGATAGTCCCAAAGATGGTTGACTCATCATCCGTTTGCAGTGTATCTGTCTTTCTGCGCTGTTACTGTGAACCTGGTGTTTTTTTTTCTACAATCCACTCAGCCACTACACCATACATCGCAGCTTTGATTATTCTCAGATCCTTCAATTTTATGGTACATGGGTTATTTTCTTTTATAGTTATTCAAAAAGTTGCAAGTTGCGCATGAGCAATAGAGAAAAAACAAGTTTTCCATAAAAACGCGAAACTATATGATTTGCTTGATTACTGTTCATCATAATATGTCACCTAAGGTTAGTTGTTTAACGTTTATAACTAAACGTTGGTTAACTCAAATGCGCATACCGCCATAATGTAAAACCACTTTACTTTTACGAGAATTTGTTAATGTATATAAGCTCATAAAAGTAGGTTTTATAGTCACTGAGAAAAAAATCTTATTAGTGCTTATTGATTTTTGAAATTGTTTCAGAATGATATCGTTAGCTTTTATTTCCTATGTTTTATAAAAAAAAAAATACTAATATTAGCATTATCTTCACGTCAATATAAGTTATTTTTGTATTAAATTACAATTAATCTATATATATTCTGCGAAAGACATGGTTTTGTTTTTGTTTGTTACAATTGAGTAAATCTTTCATCCTTGAACCAATGTATTAGTAGTATTTGTACATTTTTCTTGGGTTTTCTAAAAACATAGCTTATTACCAGTTTGTTTTGATCGTAAAAGGTAAATGAGTCCATTAAATTAATTTGTCACACACATAACTCAGTTTATACCATTATGGTTTAAGAGTCGTTTAGCCTAAAGCGTTGGGCGGTTAAATTATCTGCGTTTGCATTGATTAATTCAGTTTTAATGAGAAATACAAGTGATTAAAATAGAATTTATGAATACTAAACAAATGTTGCCTCATTTTCATTGACCATTAGGCGTCTAAGGAGGCAGTGACAGGAAATTGCTCCGAATTACTTCATCTGGAAAAGAGGAGTAATTCCGAGCTACTGATATCTGCCTCTTAAGGAAGCAATTTTAAATCCATAACTCTTTCCTTTTTATAACGGTACGAATTGACACTCGCGGCGAATTTAATTATGTAAATATGGCGCGTTAAAAATCGATTTTATTGGATTTCGAGGTATAAGATCGATCGTTTAGATAGAGAAGCCAACGCTCGAAGCCTTTACTAACCTTTTCGGAAATTAAAATGTTCTTCATCTCATTAAAACAAGTCGCAGCAAAGGTGCAAATGGCGCTGATTTGCTTATAAAAAATTTTTACCTACAAAACAGGGCAAACCTTCAATATCAATTAGGATTATAGTATTTGTTTCTCTTTTGAAAATAAAAGCACGATAGAAGAGCAAATTAATTACGCATATACTAGCAAAATCAGATTAAAAACACTACTTTAATAAGATCTAGATTTTAGAAACAACACGATGTTAATTATAAGTTTCCTCAATGCAGTTAATTAATTTCACAAATACAGTATGTCTAATACTATCAATTCATTATTATTACAAATCTATTACCACAAACTTTTACTATTCTTGGTTAAAAAACCCATAACACGATGGTGCGTAAGGTAAGTATGTTATACGAGTCATCAGGGGCGGCTGCAGCTTACGTTTTACAAGGGCCATTACAATGATCTAATTTCTTCGTATAAGTTCGTAACAGGTTCGTATTTCGGACGATAGCACACGAACTTCAAACACTATATTGGCCCCGCCTGTGACGTATGCACCAGCCGCCACTGCGAGTCATCCTGATCAGAGTATTGGCGCTTAAAAAGTCAGGCGTTCCACAACAGCTCAATGTCCGATCTGACACAATCACAACGATGACAATGCGCACATAATATAGTGTATAGGCCACTAATAAATCCCGTTTTAAGAAATATTATTTATATCGCATATTAACTCACATAACAGATATAAACAATATATTTACATGTGTAAGGTGAGGTTAAATAAGTTAAAGGTATACAGATAGTCCTTCTCACAATTTCGTTATTTATTTCAAAAATAAGTTTACTAACTTAGGTTATTAGTTAGTTAGTATTTGTATTTTACCTTGTATGTTAGTTACATTTCTTTACCGGCATTTAATAGAATTACGCGCACAACTATAGTTTTATATTAGATTATCATTTTACCAACATGTAATATTTTACTCAAAAAATGTGAGTTTTTTTCACGAAACCAGCAGCAAACTTACTGTTAAAATAAAAGGAGATGTTTATAACAACATTTCTTTTTATGTTAATAATTGTTCATGAGAACAAGTCTTCCTAATAAATTTATTAATTTTAAATAATTTTCGTCATAAGAAGTATTCTTATTATTATTATAATTATTATTTTGTGTCATAATATTGGTATCCGTATTTTTGTATTAATTTCGTATCGGATGTTATTTTTGTTGATATCGTATTGTGATAGATAGTTACCTAAACTGAGCACCCTAAGGGCTTCTTGGACTGTTTAAAGCTGCATAAAATGATATTTCTACTGAATAAACTTCTGATAACAATCAGTACCATACAAAGATTTGCATTGTTCTAAAATTAAATATTAAAAACAAAATAAAAAAGGAGTCTTATAATATAAATTAAAAAATGTTAAAGAAAATAGAAATTCTTGTAAATCTCATAAAAGATTAAGAGCGTCAAATAGGCCGATCGAGATTGATGCTATTGCAGCTTATACAGTTATCAACAAGAGCATTTTTACAATAACAATTGTACGATCTTTGCTATGTAAGCAGGAGAATTGTTTGTCATTATGTTTTGACACTTGGTGACACAACTAAACAATTGCTGCAGTTGAGACTGGACTATTTTGAAAAGCAGATATAATACGGCCCAAATACTTCTTGAGCACTGCTGCTCGAGTGGTCATTTAATTATTTTTCTCCTCTTCTTCACAATGTGTAAATTAACATTGCAGCGGAAATAAAGAATTAAGAAAAAGCAAAATGAAATAAGCAGAAAAATTATAAAACATTTTAATTGAAAAAGAAACAAATAAAAGGCCGAGGTGAGAAGAAATAATGATAACAGCGGAAACCAACATTCATCAATGCCTGCCAGATTAGTGCTGCTGCCTATAGTTTGTTTGAAAAGACTGCGTGCAGCAATGAAGAAGGGCGGTGGTTTCCGATCCTCGCTGCAAAGTGCATGGCATACAGCGAATTTTTATGCATACGTTTATTCCGTATTTATAAATGTCAATATGGTATATTTAGATGCTATGCTGTATTAGTTAGCTTTGTCCACAAAATTTGTAATTTTTCATGACAATAAAGCAGATTATTATTATTATTATGTGTTTCAGAGTAACTGTTACTTTCCTTTGCCAAACTAATTAATTATCAACTTATGGCAGTTATTAAATGGCATGCAAAATAGCATACACGTCGTTGCCTGTCTAAAGAAACAAATTTTATTTCTACAATGCTACCATTATATATACTGTTATAATCTTACTACTTATGAACAATTAAGAAAGTTGTTTTATTGCAACATATTTTTAGGGGGTAATTCCGATGAGGGCTCCAACTTTCAAACTTCTACATATACGTATTTACGTCATAAAAAAATATGCATTCATATACCTGTCTTTATTAGTGTTAAAGTTCAACTGATTGAAATTCATTACTGGATTACCATCACCATGGAAATGTATATTGTGGTGCTGTGTTGACTATGTTTAACTGTCGCTCCTTTTTTTTCACTTTACGATTTATTTTAATTTGTCAAAAATGCAAAATCCTACATTCTAAATGTATGCGTTGTCTCTCTTTCTCAATAAAAAAATATGCAGTTAGAGAAATATTAATAAGTAAGTGCTGAGGTCACTGCCATTTGAGATTTGTCAAACTTTCTAAAGCATGGCTAGCGATAATTTAGTTACTTAAGGAACGCGTCATTTGCACAAAAGGCGTAGTTTATATCTGTAGGTGTTAATGTGCTAATGTTTAAGCCCACTTATATGCGGATAAAATAAAATCATACACAAGTTTTTATCGATTTCTACCTGAATATAATATTAATGCATGCTTCCAATGTATTACTTTATTCCTTTAGAAGTGCCCATATAAATGGACAGTAAACATATCCCATTTCTAAAAAAAATAAAACGTTCACATATAGTTATCTTGTCAAACAATCTAATTACAGTCATCATAAAGTATCAATTTATAGTGCAATAAAAATAAAACCACTATATATAGGCGAACGGGATTTAAAATCATATTACTTGAACTAAATTGGAGTTATGAAGTCGGACGCTTTATTCATATAATTTTATTTTTATCATTATGCGGACATAGGCGCAACGAAGATCATTACGAAATAGAGAGGAACATTTTTCACGTATCCATTTCTCGAAGACCGCACACGAATGCGAGGTCCACTCTATAATTAAAGGCGGGGAGAAAGAGAGATTGGCGATTATTTATCGTCAGGCTTGATAAATACTGCCGTAAAATGCGCGCAACAACAATGAATATGTTGATTTCAATTACTTTGCATTCAATCACTTACATCTAGCCGATATCTGCAGCTCATAATTTATTATGTTTCGCCGGTTTAAATGTCGATTAGTCAGAATCCAGAATACTAAATTCTCAAGTGTCGAACGATTGAAGCCAGGTGGCTTACTATAAAATTTATATAGTAAGTAGTATATTTGGCGCTTAAGAATTTGTCACTTTAAAGAGCATCTGCCTGGGTTGCGGATATCTTGTTTTAAATGAAAATATGGGTAAAGTAACATAATTACTTTAAAACAATGCTGAGGCTCTATTAGCAGTGAGGGGTAATTATTATTAATAACTACTATTACTATATAAACATTAATTTATTCCAAATAATCACAAACAATGAATTATCTCATTTTAATTCAACTTTAATTAAATTAAAAAGGTTTATTTTGAAACTTTGACATTTAACTAGAACAAATAGTTAAAAAAAAGTTTAATCTTAGTTTATGTAATAAACCATGAAATATCAACAATATAAAATGTTGAAATGTAATTTGTAATATTAATGGTGAGTGATCTGTATTTCAATAGGATACTTCTACATTTAATATGGTAGATATTAATCAATACGAAAAGATTATTAAATTATTTTGGGCATTATAGACGGTTATCTAACTTTTATGACGCGGAGATTCTATAGTTTATCTTATTATTATTGTTTGAGAATGTATTTAAATTAAAAAGAAGGCTATAACTGAAAGCTTACAACGTATGAGGCATCTTTTAAGCATAATCTAACATAGCTTGGCACCCGGTGCATAATGGTGCGTGTCAAAAACGAGAAAATGTGCGAATAGGGATATAATTGAATCAACAATAGGTTATTTGACAAAACCCCTCTAAATTGGGATGTACAAGTAAGTAAGTAAGAAGTTGTGGTGAATTTACACTTCATCTCAGGGAAAATACATGCATCACCTGCTATGTAACTACATAACATCACACACACAGATTATTTGCTTCTCTCGAAAAAATACGATCTTTCAGAACATATTTCACGAAACCCGGCAACGTTGTAGAAAAATATTATCCAGTTAGCCATTTATCAGTTAACTAAGAGTATGTTTCTTTTTAAATATGAGCAATGCGTGTTAATGCTAATTTACATTTAAATTGTTAATTTAATCACATGAACATTTACAATGAGCCACTAAAATATTTGAATACACTATATTCTTTGCATATAGCTACAATGAAAATAATATCGACATTATTAACTCGTAAGACATATTCAAACTGCATAAATTTCATACAGTACAATCCAACTCAAAATTTCAAATGACACGCCATTTATTAAGTTAAAACAAAAATTCAAAGCCAATAAAGTATTTCAACAAATATATACAGCATATAGAAAAACAGAACAAATATTCTGGCACAGTCTTTTGGTTAATCTGGTTGGCAATGAGGTAACTAGCTTCTGATGGTACTTGATTCCAAGTTTCCTAAAGTCTTCATTTAAAGCCAAATCTGAAATATTTTTCTTCTTTTGTTCTTGGCCCAATATATGCCAAGGGATTTCTATGGGATTTAATCCGGGCTTTGAGGGGAACGTGGAGGTACTTTGGGCACTCTGTAGAGCAACCACACTTTTACTATACTTGAAGTGTATTTCAGGTGGTTGTCGAACAGTCATTTTGATGTTCCACTTTTCTTTAGGTACTTTATGAAATTCGGTTTTGCAAAAATTCCAAATAGCCTCTAAAGGATAAAAAATTCCTTCAATAAAATGTGACTGACCAACATCTTTTGAAAATTTGAGTTCGATTGTAATATACAATGTTGGTAATTGTGACTGTATGTAAAAAATAGAGGATTTCCAAATACTTCATTGACCCTGTACTTTAGCCCTATAAGTACTTGGTTTATTTCACTTTTTTATATTCAATTGACCATCTATTTAACTAAAATAATAACGGATAGCCATATTTATTTAAGGGAAAGTCCCTAGTCTTAGCAAAATATGCACTAAATGCGTTTTTGGGCAATATGAAGATTCCATTAAAATTAATTTGAAGCGATTGATGGAATTTGTTCTTAGAAGAAAAGCGGGACTATGCATGTTCGGCTTAATTAAGTACTTATTTAAAACCTTATCTATTAAGCAATTTCTCTCGATAGTTTTCTACTGTTTTGACTAGTTGAAAACTTTTGCAAGAACAACTAATGGCGGGAAATATTCCTAAGTAAGATAATTGCAATAAAAGTAACCAATAGGTTTGAAAAGTTTTTAAAGGTACGCCCAGGGTAGTAAAAAATATAGCCTGAAGGGGCAAGGGGGATGAGCCAACCTCACTTTTCACACATGTGCATCTGCATCAAATGCGACAAAGAAACTCTTGTTGGGTCTGCTTAAAGTACAAACTCTAGTTAGCAAGAAAAATGCCAAAAGAGTTTCCAAAACGTAACATGGATAAAAAAAAGTTCACGTGGCACAAGAAGCTATGGATCTTCAGGACGGAACAGCAGAAAAGGCGGCATTACTGTGGGTACAGTCGTGGTAGTCATCTTAGACGTTAAAAACCCATGGAGTTGTGCGAAATTGATTATAATCCTGAGCGCTAATGAAAATAGTTTTAGTAATTTCTTATTATTTTCTCCTGGCGATACAAGCTATTGCCGCGACAGGAAACTTAGGTATGAGACGAGGGATACTAAGAATGTAAAAAAAAAAAATAATGAATTTGTGAGGCGATTAAATATGGACGGGAAATGAATTAAGATTAACGATGTTGAAATTGGAAGTCGTTCCACTGATACACAGAATAACTACTAAACCATGGATTTTCACAGAAATCTAAATGAAGATAGTGACTAGATTAAAACCGGAGTTTTGTGTAAATAATTGAATTGACTTTTCGTAAAGATACATGTAAGAGTCTTTGACAATACCCACTCAGTATACTAAGAACAAACAAGTTTTCTTGTAATGTTGACTATCTGCTAGCTAATTCCATCATGCTGTACAGATGGATGGTGTGATTGGTGGGAGATGAATAAATTACATGTTATGTTGAAAAAAAACCCGGATTGGTAATTGTTAATTCGGAGGGGGATAGGAAAGGCTAATAACTACAAAATTCTACAAGTAAGGATGTCAGATTCTTGGGCTTGACATTAGACTACAAGTTGCAGTGGGAGAGTCACGTGCGCAATTTAGGTAAAGGACTTGCCAAACATTATTACATCATATATAGAATTAGAAATTTTGCAGACTTAAACGCCTCGCGTGTATTGCTACAGTAGCACACAACCTAGGTTATCTTACGGTTTAGGCCTCTTTCAGACGAGGCGATTAGTTGATTCCACTAGTTGAACGGACGGTTGTCAAGGAGCATACTGATATAAACCCTTTCACACGGAGTTAACTTACCCGCTTCGGTGGCTTCAGTACGTTTTCAATGACAATCAACTAGTTGAGAGTAAACCAGGCAACTTAGTTGATTCAACTAAACCGCCTCGTCTGAAACAGGCCATAGTATTAATGTCTTTAACGAATTTTTGTAATTCAAAAACGAATATTCAGATATATGTTTTAGGCCTCTTACAGACGAGGCAATTAGGTGATTCCACTAGTTGAATGGGCGGTTGTAAAGGAGCATACTCATGTAGCAAATGATTGGGAACCGCCTGAATTCTTTCACACGGAGTCAACTTGTCCGCTTCGTCGGCTTCAGTAGTTCTTCAATGACAATCAAATAGTTGAGAGTAAACCAGGTAACTTAGTTGAATCAACCAAACCGCCTCGTCTGGAAGAAGCCTAAGAAACGAAGTAGATCATTATGTCGATCACTAACTTAATATGTTTGCTCTAGCATTTCTGTACACATACGGATTGCAAATGTTTTATTTTAAAAATAAAGAAACAAATCCCCGCAATGTAGATATCTCTCATACAGTGGCAACTATCGAAAAGATTTTGTCATACCATACTATATTACAGATCAATTTATAAATAATCGGTTACATCCACCTATGGCAATTTTATAAGTCAATTGTGTTCTAATATAAAATACTAAACTTCAACAGAAACTAATGATTACTTCATACGCTTTATTTTCGTTTTATAGAAAGTGAATTAGTTTAATAAACCTTTCAGTAAATCAGTTAATGATTTAAACATTGCAATTATAGAACTATAAGAGTATATCGTAGTATACATGTGTCCCAGTTCCAGCAGATGCAATAGTAATATGTGTTGCAGTTAACTTTGGAATGCAAGAAAAAGCAAACAAAAAAGCTGTAAATGAAAGAAAGTTATTAAAATTATGATAATGGAAATAAAAGAGAGAAGGCTGAAGATATTAGGATATTGTAGAAGTAGATATTTAACATGTAATTTTGTATACTATAAAGGCGAACGCTAGCAACTTTTGTGGCTAGGTAGGTATTTTAGATGGTGAACATGATCGGCGGTGACTTCCACCTATGGCGATTTTATAGGTCAACTGTGTTCTAGTGACAAAAAATAAACTTTCACAAACACTACTGATTACTTCATGGTTATGTACCATAAAGCAGAATGTCGCTAGGTATTTTAGATGGTAAAAGTAATCGGTGGCTTCCACCAATGGCAATTTAAATTACACACATAGCGGTACACGTGGAAGGGTTAAAATATAATTCGGTCAAACAGAAAAATACGAGGGCATAAAAGTACGCTGGCGGGTACCGAAATAAATCTGAAGAATTAGTATGTACAGGTGACGGCCTATCGGCCAACGAACGAAACAAAAAAAAATATACGATCGACGTATAGGCGGCCGCACGTGAAATATTCGCGAAGGCAATAACCGAACGCACCCTGGGTTTTTAGCCGGGCGTCCGGTCAAGTTCCTGGCGGGATGCGGAGCGTCGCCGGCCGAGCAGTAAATTTCCAACACCCCCCGAATCGTACCTACCTACTACGAACTCACTCCCGCGCGAACACATGGGTCCCCCACGTGAACCTCAATTAGACTATTTGCTTTACATTCATTACCGCGGCCGCCAGGATTTTACTAACTGCCGAATTTATTGCGAGCTTTGCCGGTCCGGAGAATTTATCTAAGTGAAAAATATCGCCGATATATCGAAGAGCTTTATTAGGTGGCTTTAAATGGCAAAGGTATGCATGATTTAGTGGTCTTTATACGAGAGCCATACGTGCGCGCTACGATGATACAAGCAAGCTTGAGAAAAAAAATATCAATGATACGAAAACCAGAAGAGGTTTATGAGCAAGCATTTTTGCTTTTCTCTTTCGTTAAAGTATGACGCGCACTCAATATTCAATGCTTTAAATATGTCTAAATTAACTTTTTGGCCTAAATTTTAACAAATTTTGAGTTTAAAGTACCTAATTATTTGTTAGTTAAGTTCTAAACTACATCCATATGATATACCTATATTTTACGTCACATTAAAAACGTGTGTAACACTCAGTTGATATTAGCATACATATGTTTCACCATACCAAGGATCTTCAGTGCTACTGGTCAACCTAATGTATTGTACGGAGAAATTCGTATATATACTTAATAAGTGGAAGAATAATTGAATGAGAATTTAAGATAAAAATCTCATTATTAACGTGTAGATATTTACTAAATTGTCAATCTGAAACTACAATATGTGTCCTATAAAGAATAACAATAATTGTAGGACATTTTTAAGCCACTATACACTATATTTTAATCCGAAGCTGAAATAAAAATATAAATAACTGTAAAGGTATCTCCATTTATGATGTAAAGATTAGTTTTGAGAATTAAGAATAGGAATGGATGCACTGAAAAAACTGGATAATAAATATTATGACTGCAAACTTTATAATACTGGTAATAATCTATAGGCGAATACTGGTCTTTATCTAACTTAAAACATTAAATACTTGCTTTTTATTATAGTTCGAATACCTGATAACACCGGTTTTTCTCTATGTATGTATAAAAATCAATTTGCAATTACTCAGAGACGTAAGTAATAAATATCGTACCCTTCGGCTTAAGTACTCCGAGTATAAGAAATATATAGTTACAACAATTCAAAAATAATTGTAACTTTATTTTACCTTTAAATATCTACAATAATAAAGCTAAAAGGTATATGGTCAGTAATTAAGAATGTAGACAGAATTCCAATTGTGGTGCTAAACTTCCTAATATAGAAGGAATTATTTGATCAACTTGACTTTTTTGACAATGTGATTTTACATTAAAAATAAAACGATAACATTTACAAGAAATTGAAATTGTTTGGCGATCCCGTAGGTGAGTATACTCCCGTACACGTCCAGACATCGACAAAATGAGATGTTAGATATCTGCTTGTAGCACTTCGTTCCAATCAACTTGAACTTCGTTAACTATGCCAGAGTCTGTGGAGGATGGTGCAGAGTGGACAGTCTCCTCCCTCCTCCCCCCCATGTTATCATCATACAATTTCATTTCAATGGTGTTTAAATCCGACGAACAGGATGGCCACGGCAAGACGTTAACCCCTGGTTCTTGAAGAAGGTCCATAATTCGACGAACAATATGGGAACGTGTGTTCTCTTGCTGAAAAAAGACGTGTGGACGGCCATCTAGATACGGTAGTAAAGTGGTTTGTAGGACATAAAGAGAAGTGGTGATCGGCTATCATATGCAATAGCCTCCCAAACCATTACTCCAACAGTCCTGTGTACATGCCTCTCAACGACAAACCCAGTATCACGTCGATCATCACCAGTGGCGTAAAATACACCCCTGTAACTCCAGCATGTCGAGAGAGGGAGGGAGGGGGGAGGGAGCAGCCATCTGAGGATCCCTTAAATATTATTGTTAGCAATATTTTACATATACGTAGCACTAGGCAAGGGCTCCCAGACACTGCTGTCCACACCGGCGTCTTACCCTTCTACGGCCATCGTGCATACCTAGACAGAATCGCGATTCAGAGCTGAAGACGACATTATGCCATTCTGCCATTCAAACGTTGACGACAGTGGTCCGCAGTCATAGGAAGCACTAATCGTGGACGGTATAAAAAAGTCCAAGGGCTAGAATACGGTGATATAGTGTACGCATAGTAACAGGTCTATCTTCTTTTCCAAACCATTGGTCAGCGATTTGACGCGTAGTAGCAAATGGTCCTGTAGAGCTGCTTTTCTGAAGCGCCTATCTTGACGCTCTGTAGTACGCCTCAGTTGACCAGTTGGCCTTCTTCGTGTTCCGCTGCCTTCTTCTGTATATACGCAACACACACGCATTACCCTCATTGTAATACAGTTAACACGGCGGCCAATTTTGCGATAGGACAAACCAACATCTCGATAGGTAGCAATTCTACCGCTGTTCAAGTCACTAACACGGTGATAATTTTGACGTCTTCGCACTCCAGGTATTTTTTACGCTTAACACTCGTAGACAGATGCGCAATAACTAAATATTTCTGTACTAGCCAGCTCTCACAAACAGGTTTCTTCACAAAAAAAAAAACTAAGAGATAATTTTTTTTTTTTGCAAAAAATTATAAAAGATAAGAAGTTCGCATTCTTACCATAGCTTGCTTTAAATATAGCCCTTCTGATGCCAAAAAGTAAAGTTGAACAAATTATTTCTTCTGGGTGTAACACTTATAATGCCACTAAGTATATATTCTAATGACAAAGAAATGTATAGTGGCTTCAACTCCTATTTTTTAAATCTTGCCAATAATCTCATAACTTCCACCTCAACGTCGATTAATTTTAATGCAATCAACAATAATGTCAGTGGTATCTACCATTCTTTCATTAACCGTCCGGTTGAAGGAATTTACAAATTGCGCACTACCCATTTATAGTAGAAAATCAAGTGAGTGTTAATTAGCACTTTCAACCTATTTGGTTAATGATTCTGTTTGTGGGATTTGCAGGTCTTATAATTGAATAAAAAGTTAGGGTTCCACTATTTTAAATTGTTTTCTCCGTTTCACAGCTTTCGTTTTGCAAGATTTTCAAGATTTTACCTTCCAAGTCGTCGTGTATTGAATATTTTCCATTTTTTATTGAAAAAAAAAATACATCTGTAGTCGTTTTAATATCTACCATGTCACGAACCAATTTTAATCAAATATTATCAACCGCCTTGTCAGCTCTACAACATAAATTAAAATTTGGGATCTTCATTCTTTCTTAAATTATAATAATTTAATCGTAAGAGCTATCCTTCCACAAAGTTTAAATAAGATTAAATTGTATATATAGGTATGAGTATAATCTTTCTAGATGAATTTGAAACAAAATGCAAAATTTAGTAATCACCGTAATTTTTTATGATAAGTTCATATTACTCGGCAGTGTTTAGGAAAACGCATACAGTCTCTAATTTGTACACACATTTCTATCTAAATGACAGAAAAGTCTTTAATAACTTTAAATCGGATACATATTCAATTTAAAATTTTAAGTAGTGGCCTTTAATCAATTATCAAAGTAAAAATTTATAATAAATTATACATCAATATAGGTTAGCTATTGCGTAGATTTTAACTAAAGCAGAAATACAAAATTTGCTGGAGCTTCTAGAATATTGCAACGTAAATTTGTGTACATGGGAACACAATCTTACTCGATGAATTCAAAAAGAAAGCACATGGAGCATAACTTAGTAATTATTGTATTTTTTATGGCAAATTCGGGATACTATTCGGCAATATTTAAGAAAAGGGATAGTCTCTAACTTGTACATGTATTGTTTCCTTGGTGATCAAAACGTTAATAAGTAACATTAAATTCGATACGATTTTTTTTTCTGTTGCTTATCAGAATATTTCTAATATTATTACTTACATTTATTGTACAAATGATTGTCTTTCAATCCTTCCATTCCTATAATATATGTAGTAATCTTTTAGTATAAGAAAGAATTGAGAATTGTATGTTAGGTATGCGTTCATAACTCTTAATTACTGGGGCCGTACTTTGGGCAATAAGTTTTCAATTTAATATATATATTTCTGAGATAATTGTTGTTTATAAATTGATTTGCGCATGTGTAAATACAAACAATGAATTATTTAACAGGTTGAGCGTCACACCAGTTTACAAGAGAGTGTATATGTGCCCGAAAAGGTTTATAGCAGATGGCAGTCAAGCTGTCAAATCTTGGAATTTATATATTTCTCGGTCAAATGGTTTATTTTGGATGTCCTCTGGCAAAACGTATAATTATTCAGTATTCAATTCCGTAAGTGAGTTAAATTTGTGACAATACAGAGCTCTTAAACGTTAGCCTTAATTCTTTAAAAAAATGTTTAAATAGTAGGTCAGTATTTAGCCATAACTTTAACTTTCCGCCATTATTTGGTTAGATTTATATATGAAGTGAATATAAATGACAATAAATTTGAGTTATGTTAAGCTGCGTTATCTAATCTAATTTTTTATGGTAAATCGTTGGAGGCTGGCCGCGAGTTCTTATTATAGTTATGAAGAACGAGATAAGCGACTAATCTCACAATTTCTTTAAAAATGCACACAAAAACCTAACCATTTAGCTTTATTTTACTTTCTATCTAAAAATTCGTTATTATAATAGACGGTAAAAGAAAGAGTTAAGAACATTTAAAATTATATGTTGGAATATCTAATGATAGTATATTATATAAATCACTTCGCAAGATTTTATAAAAAATATTTAGATGAAAATTCTGCAATATTTACATACATTTTTATTATTGTTGCCTATGAGAGGGTAGGGACCTACTACACTACTAAACAATTGAGAAGTTGGTGAATGAAATTTAATGAATTCTGCACAACAAATAATACTTTATGTATATTATAATGTTCATGCTTTCTAAATTGCTTAATCTCATTTTAAGATCATTATTCGATGAATGCAAAACTTGGAAGTTATTTTTCTGATAAAATGAATGGTTGAATTTTAGCGAATGAGGAAAAATGGTGAGGATCCCGAAGTTGAAGATTAGTGGCAAACTGTATGCCCTATCAATTTAATATCAAAGAATCCTTCTTCTAACATACTTATTAGTATTGCAGTAAATAATTACAACGTTGTTGAATATTTATATATTTATTTAGGTATATTAATTTTATAATTTATTTTGTATCTCGTCTGCCCTGATGTTTAATCGCTTATTTATTTCTTCATCCTGATTTTTATAGTAATCCGTGCATTATGTTATGTATGTTAATATTTATACATGATAATGTTATATTCTTTTCTTGTGAGGGTTATATGTTATTTTTTGTACTTATTTTTAGATAAAGATTATCTCTTATGTATTGAGTAAAATTTAATTAATGACATAATTAAATGTAAGTACTAAAAATAATAGCAGCCGTAAGAAAAAACAAAAACGTGTTTAGTTCTAGCTAACATCTACACGAAATTGAAATAAAGATATCAGTACCTAAATGATAATGCAAAAGTTCTCTTGGATGTCTTTACTACTTTTAACTTCACATCGAATTGGTTTGTTTATTATAGAATTATTTAGCAATACAGTGCAAATAATATAGTTTAGATATTTGAAGGTAAAGTGGGAAATTTGTCAGAAATTGATAAATGGTAAGAAATTAAGTTTTATGATATCTGATATTTATAGAAAGACATAAAATGTTATAGATACCTATACAACTTCAGAATGAATAAATTAAATTTGCAATGTAATTTAAAGAGAATTAATGGATAGGAGTATGTAAAGAGTACAATTAATTTTAAACATTTGAAGAAATACGAAATGTTAAATAAAAAATTACCTCTTTTAACTAGAAAACAACAAGAATTATAAATTCTTTAAATCATTAGAAATTATGATTTAAATAAATTCAAATACATTTTAATTATTTTACAAATACTACAGATGAAGTGCGTAGAATATTCGATGTTGTTTTCATTCTTTTAAATTTTTGTATATTCACTTTCTAGATAAGCAAAGAAAACAAAAGAAAAATACCTTAACGTCCTTTACTTCCGGTCGTTTACTTATTTATTCTCCACTCCTCCTTTAAAGTGAATATGTTCTCATTAGAAGCACCTCAAATATCATGAAGAACGAATTATAATAAACAACGAAGAAGCGATAGCACATCGTCTAGCATAAGCGAACCGCACACATGCACAAACATCATAGAACTGACTCATAAACATATACCACCGCTTCGTTTGATCGGCACACGCTATAGGAGCAACATTTAAATATAGGGAAATTGGCTATGCCACATTGTCCGTTCGTCCGATTGTATTCCGCGTACGTAAGTGTCTGTTCGGGAGAGCTTTTTCCCCCCCGAAGAAAATAGTTTTATCTCGCGTTCACGTTGTTTATCTTCGTCGGTGCGTTGCGTAACGCAGCAAAGGCCGAAAGATAAGGGCCTAATTAAAGGCCCCCAAATAATTGCTGCGGCCATGCCGTGTGGGTCGAGCTGACTAACATAGGTTGGACCTATCCTTGGGTTTACGCCGGCCATAACTCTGGTAAAAAATTGACCGGTCGCACAACCCCTGATCGTTCTGGAATCTCTCTTCTGTGTTTTACTAGGAACGGTTAGAAAGGAATGTTACTTAAACAAGTTCTAATTATTACGGAATTCAACTTTTTGACTTCCTCAGAATCCCGGTACTAGTACTAAAATACTCATGCCTTTGCCTTTAGCACTTTATATAAAGTATTATAATTTATTTTGACACTTTACTCTAACTCAAAAGGAAAGAATAAATGCAGCTACTTGCAAACAATTAATATTCCTACTGTCTTTTTCTGTCTGCGTAATAATTTATCCTACATCTACTTTATACTTCCAAGATTTATATATACGCTAAAATATTTGCCAAGTCGTCTGGAGTGCAGATGGGCAATGTTTTTTCCAAGTCATAACTTTTATTTTTAAAAAAATTGAAACTTCGATCTATGGTTTGGACCCCGTTTAAATTAAGTGCACAAAGAGCATCTGCATGACTTTCTTAGCTTTTATAATTTATATGTACCTATGCATATACTTCACGCTGTTTCTAGTCAAAATAAATATAGATGCCAAAATAAATATAAATACTAGGCCATTAGAAAACAGTGGCGGTCGGTGCTTTTGAAAGTGAAAGGCATTAAACCAAAAACAAGGAAAGTAAGATATGAGCACTTAAAATCGGAAATTTCTTAAAGCAGCGAAATACGTATTTTTCCTTTCACATTGCAGTTGGAGATTTAAGGATAGAATAAAATAGTAACAGCGGATGCATTCCTAATGCCTGTAGAAATTAGTCGTTTATAAGTGCAGATATTCAATATGACTCAAGCAAAAACAAAGGTAAATAATTTAAGAATTTATAATTCGTTCACGTTCGATTATAAAGCACGCCGTATGTAAGCTTATGAGGATATAGGAAGTGTTACCCTTACTGCAAATTCATGTCAGCTATCTACATAACGTATTAGATGTTTTTTTTAAAACACACACAGGCGCATTCTGAAGGTTAGAAACCATTTGGGCAATCTAATTTGCAATTAAAATTAGCCGTTAAAGGAAAGAATTCTGCTGCAATAGTCGTCAAGCATTGCTCTTTACTTACACATACGTATATACATTTGATGTGATCTAGATCAATCTCAGTCCATCAATAGCGACATCTAAAGCTGTGATTTATATTTGTTCCATATATTAATAGTGCGGTGAGTAATATATCTATAATCTATTTTTTATTCCATAAACGCAAACACTTAGGATTTCATCTGTATAAGCTAAAAACAGTGTCATAAAAACCTACACAATAGATATATTAGATTTACAAAACCAACTCAAAATTGCACTCAACGCAATAAACAGAGCTCACAGCAAGGGATTCTTTATTTGTTTATTGCTTTTAAAGTTATTATGCGTCAGCTATAATTTGCTGGAAAGACATCATAAAATTAGCAGGTGTTATAGCTTGATGCTTTTTGGTATCCAGCTATAGTATGCTGAGTGCTCAATCGTATTTTAAGATAGGCCTCCGCACAAATGCTGGCAATATGTGTGTATTCTGGTGTAAATTATGTTATATGGTGCAATTTTACTACATTAAGCGCAAATTTTCGTGTGTTCCAAACAGAATTCTGCAGTCCATAATCGATGCATATTTTTACTGCAAATAAGCTGACAATGTTTAGTTTAAATCTACTTAAGGATATTATTAATTTATTATTATTATTTACAATTTTATGGAACCTTCTATATCGAATTTAAAATGAAATCTTGACGTCATGTGCAAAGAATACTAGTGGGAATGTTAGTAGGTGCCGAAGGTTTTGAATAAATTTCATAAATGCACTTTGCGAAGTTAATTAAAACTCTTTGAAGACGAGGAAGCAAATTGAGGTTAAACTAGTGCAAGAGGATAATATCTTGAGGTCAATGAGAATATATAGAGAAAGAAAACATCCAGAATACACTAGTATCACAACCGGAATTGTTATATTAATATTTTCTTGGTTTCTTAATCTTTAATAATTTGATGAAGCCCGAGGGATTTGTAATATACACACTAAGAATTTTTTTGCAGTATTTAACACTAGAAGTACACTAGTATTTGTACAGGGAGGTCCACCCTAAATAGTGTAAAAAAATCTACCCGAACCTAGTGTAAACAGTAGTGTAAAAAGTACCCTTCACAAATGCTCAAGTCTATACACTTCTAGGGTATCATTATTAATTTAGTGTAACTTTTCTTACACTGAGAACGATTTCTTTATCGTTGATAAATATGAATTAATCTTAAATTATTCTTTTAAATAGTATAGAAAAAAAATATTTGTTATGTTTGAAAAATTCATTGAAACAAATAGTAATTTAGGTAAGAGATTTCTTTCTTATGAAAAACAAAATCGATATCAATTGCACATTGCCGGTTGATTCACAAAAATAAAGGGTACGTATGCAATGGGAAACTGTTTTGATAACAGTTTCTAACAAATATTTATCTGGCAAGTAATAAATATTCAATTGTTATGTCTGCCATCATGTAGAAAACTTATAATTACATATGTAAAGCTAGCCTAGTGAAATAATAGAACCGCCATCTTTACGACAATTTCCGTACTCGTAGAATATGTTTAACGTGTTTGCTACTACAAACCAGAGAACTAATCATCTTATAACATAAATGAAATATTGGTCGTACTAGTAAAAGTAATTCAAAATAAAATATTACTAACTTTAAATGTAACAGGATATTGATAATATAATTTTTAGTTTACTGCTTTTTGTCCGTTACCATTCTAACCTTCCCTCCCCCAATCCCGCTATGAAATTGGGCTATGCTCAGCTGTAGTTTATGCTTATAGCAAACATAAAATATCAGTTTACTCGTTTTAGTGTACTTTTTCAACACGTGTCCTGGTAAAGTATTTACAAATTTCTAGTGTTTAGGATAGTGTAGATTTAGCACTACAAAATATACATTTTTCTACACTAAAATTTTACCCAATACACTGACCAAAATTACACGCCAGAATTTCTTACTCTGTAGTATGATAGGTAGAAACAAATTCGCTATATATGCTTCATATCCAATTCATGTATTTCTTTTAAACACCTTTACTGTGACGTGTTTCGAAGAATAAACGGCCATTATATAAAAGGTATAAAGCTTCGAAACTCTCACCGGATGACGACTATATGGTGACCGAAACATATCGTGGTAAAGGTGTTTAAAGTAAATATTTTGAACTATTGTTATATACTATTGAATATGAATCATATATACCTAATTCGCTTTTACCTTCATCCTTAGTAATAATAAATAAAATTAAAATGTATGTATCGTTTCGTGTTTTAATGAAACTTACTCAAATATTGTATGTAAAATTGTAAAAATACATTTTTTTCAATTTTTATTTGAAGTTGAGGTTTTTGTTCATTAAAATTCAAAATTTAATATTTTTTTAATCAGACTTTCTCATGAAAAATCTAATATAGTCAATATTTTTTTTAATAAAGAACTTTCTAAAAAATATATTGGCGTTTTATTTATTTATAGAATTAACACACAATTTACAAAGCATTCTTTGTAAAAAACAAAAAGTTAAAATTTTCAAATTAAAATATAAAAAAGTTGATTTACTTAATTATATAATACCTAATTTTTTTTTGTGAAACATATTTTCACGGTTAAACGTACTCGAAGAAAAGGTTTACTAAAAATCTTATTTATTATTAGAATTATTAAGGAAGACCGAAATATCAAGAAAATATTACTGTGTTAATGACTATGGTCAAGATGAGAATTCTAAGGTGGATATAACACTATAAAGGTTTTTTGACAAAGAACTAAACATATAAATAAATAATAAAAAAAAATGTTTGCAAAAGTTTTGTAAGTAAAATATGTCTATCTTTTATAAAAGTTAACCCTTTACACTGTGAAAGTTTTTCTGCCAAATACCTTTTATGAAAGCTACCTGTATGCATATACATATTTCAATAACCCACAAAACTATACTGCTAAGATTTTAGATTAGGATTTAGTTGCAAAACTCTCTTTAACCTACCAGATACTTGAACGTTAAGATATTCAATTAAAACCTTAGATTCATTTTCATTACATATGTTATTTCACATTTTTAAGCTCAATATTTGACATCGTGCTGGCTTAGCTCCTATTAAGGTCCATTAGCACCAACGTGTGCATCATATTCTGACAATTTCTACAAATTAGCAGACATAATATAGATAAATGTGCTAGCCCAAATCATGCCAATATAGTCAATGTCAAATGTCGGATGCTCCTTCATTAAGTCATTGTATATTTTTACTATAACCCAGCAATATGCATCAGAAGAAAGAAATAGCTTTTGTGAGTAGTGTGAAAGAAAAAAAATATTTTATTGGGCCATTGTTTGGCTATTTGAATATAACCTTGTAGTTCATAATAGAATGAATTCCACTTTAAAAATTTTAACATTTTAAAGTTCTTTCGGAATATGCAAAGTTCAAGCCAGCGCTGACTAATCCTTTAATTTAATTCCATACACTCGATTTTTTTTTGTTGCGTTTTCCCACGTTACACTTTCCCGCTATTTTATATTTTTCATTAACTCTTATACACGCGAAATTATTTCAGTATTCGTCATGAATATGTATTTTTTAACATTTTAGCGTGTACATTTAATTATGTGGGTTTAAGAAAGGTGTGTGCTGCGCATGTAGTTGTACCTAAATTTTCATCTAGTAGAATTAATTAGTATTACGATAAAAAAAGAGGAGAAGCTAACACGGAAAATCCATTAGATATAAATCCAATAATAATCACTGAATTTGCATTCGAACACGGTATAAAACCGTATACTTCGAGGCCCGAGACGAAGATGACGAAAGATCAGTGAGTCCCGTTCCGAAGTTAAAAAAGGAGACTAATAAATTTCAAAGGCACAACAAAGGTTCGGTAACAATCTCTCCTGTCTGGCACAGGAGACGTTCGGTAAACAACGGTTCGAACACTAACTTTAGATTGTACGTTTCTGTTAGTCTGCGATTATATTTTTAACAGAAAATCAGCAGAGGAGGGACGATTACTTTGCATTTTTGTTGGCTTTATTATGTTTACCGTTAGTTTCACAGCATGGTATATCTCCTATCCGCTTTTTTATGTCCTTTTTAGGGATACACCGGTACATTAAAATATGTAGGTATAATGATTTTTAGGGTACGAATGACCTAGAAAAAGAAATAAAATTAGTTACAGTTTATGCATAACGACCACAACTATTATCGTAGATTTTTAATATTGTAGGTACTTTTTTTTGGTTCATGAAGTAACGAGAATGTATTTTTCAATAGATTTCTTTTTAAACCTATTTATTTAATTTAATTATTAACACAATGACTATTGCAAGGTTATATACAAAAATAAATATCTATTTAAGTTAACTAATTCCAATTCACTAAATTTATTACGAAAATAAAAAAATAGAAGTTACTTAAGCTGTTAATACTAAATAACATATTATTTAATGTGTTGTGCTGATATATTTATGGTTAGCATTAATATAAAGATATACACAATAACATAAGCAGGTATGTTATGTCAACTAAAAAATAGCAAATAATCGTGCGCGGATTAATTAGTAAGCAAAAGAAGCTAAAGAATTGGAAGCCAAAATTTGCCGGAAGCAACAAGCTGGAATACTCGCGCGTGGGCTTCTAAGGCTTTAGTTACTTCTTACAAAAAAAAAAATGTTGTTCTGGGGATATCCGAAGGTGACAGTGAAGAAACAGTAAACAGCTGAAAATACATGAACAATTGGACCATATTAAAACAGCTATAATGGTTAAGGACTAAAACATTAACTCCTATTTTTTTAAGTATATATAGTAATAGGATTGTTGGATCCTAATTGCTTTAAATGGCAATTTAGCAGATGGAACTTATTAATGTGGGATGAAGACCAAATACCACTTGCTACATAATTTTAGAAAGACAGAGTTACATTTCAATATCCAAATGAAATACAATCGTTATTGGATTTTAGATTTTCTCCAAAATAAAGAAATGTTCCCAAATCTGAATGCGCTGTATTATTTCTTGTGAAACTATAAAGAATTAAAGGTCTATAAAGAAGCAGAGGCAGAAGAATATGTTCGATGCTCCCAGTATTTTTTCTAATGAAATTTAAGAATATTACTATTTTAAAATTTTTAACTACCACTGTGATATTTAAACTAGTGCATGTAATGTGTATCTCCAGTTTAAAAATACAGTTCTATGTAAAACACAATTTAATGAATGAACCTTAGTTACGCTTTTGTTAATCTAAATTCGGTGGTCGTATTTTTAGCATCATTATGGCATAATTTGTTAGCTAAACACTTGAATCTTAATAGTTTATAAATCATTATTACAGCACTTAAATCGGCCATATAACCGCTATATGATGTAAAATATAACGTGATGGGTAAGTGGTTTTGCAGTTTTTTTGATTTGAAGTTAGTACTGACATAGAAACAATTTCGTGATATATTCATTTATTTTGCTGGTTATCCCGATTAGAATTTCGTGTTATTTCAAAGAAATATATTTACCCGTAGGTAGAGATTAGTGGTGGGCACACAGTACTTATTCGCTACTTCTTAATATTCAGAGTAACGAGCAGTGTATGAATATAAAGAATAGAGTAGAAATATTGAAATATTAATACCCAGAATAACAAAGAGTGGATAGTTATAACGAGTACAGTAGAAATATTCGAGTTATTCAATGAATGCAGCGATCATTTACTTTAAATGAAGAGTTCCTAATGAATAAAGAAAATATTTGCTTTACAATGAATATATCTAATAGTGCGACGATATTTATTGTGGTGAATATATTCGGTGAATATTTACAATGAATATAGGTATCCACATAAAATTGCTACTCACTTTCATATGATAAGTGTTAAAGCCATAATGCAATCGTTATTAAAGCTGCTTAAAAAATATTATTTTACAAATACATTATTTTTATCAATATTTTCATAAAGATGGAACCACACATAAATGTATGTACAAAGAGAATCAACTTGTCTAAATACATTTCTATCGACATTTCTTTCCTATATATTGAAGATATTTATGCCGCTTTTTTTGTTTTTACTACTGCCAGTGCTTCGATCTGAAAATTTAACAATTCATTGAGATTTACTTTTTGCTTTAAAGGTTTGCCATCGGGCTGTAGGTAAACATACTTGGGTGTTTTTTGAATAAAGGGGACAGTACAAAAAAATATTTCGATTTTTAGCTCTACTGTAGTCCTTATGTAACAAAATACAAAAACTATTTCTTTGCTTTTATAAATAAGGTCTGTTTCAGACGAGGCGGTTTAGTTGATTCAGCTAAGTTGCCTGGTTTACTCTCAACTAGTTGATTATCATATTGAAGACCTATTGAAGCCGCCGAAGCGGACAAGTTGACTCCGTGTGAAAGAGTTCATATCAATATGCTCCTTGACAACCGTCCGTTCAACTAGTGAAATCAACTAATCGCCTCGTCTGAAAGAGGCCTAAATTTACATATTATAATGCCGTAGAATATTAGAACACTTGCACAGGATGCCACACATTTCATTCTTTAACTCAAATTCATAAAAGCGATTTATTTGTAGGTTTATTAGATAAAATGACGTAAAGACACAAATGAGAACCGCCCACCGCATGTGATAGCTATACTGTAATCGTCAAAACTTAACTATAGTATAGGAAAGCAGAGAGAAGGAAAGAGCGCGCCGCTTTAAAATAGAAACAGACATATAGCCGTGTCTCCCAGCACATGCCTAACGCCCAACATTGGCATCGGCGCGTATTGTGAGGTCATTTTAAGCATAGTATAAGATCCCTATACTAAAATTAGAATTTGTCGACTACGGTATATTAGTAAAGGTAATTTCCTGTAGGATATATTCATTGTAAATATTTATCGAATATATAGGCCCCGCACTACTCGTTATATCGATTGTAAAGCAAGTACTTTCTATACTCATTAGATACTCAAAATAAATATTCGCTACATTCATTGGATATTCTAATATTTCTACTCTATTCGTTAAAATAATCATAGCTATGAGTATAAACTAATAAATACACTGCGAGTATAAAAGTAACGAATATTCTGCGAAAGTAGGGGATATTTTGAGAATAGTAGCAAATATTATGAATGCAAAATTAAACATAATATTCGCTATTCTGGATCCGCTACATCCAGGAAAGTATTTTTTAATACTCAAGGGGAAGTATTAAAAAATATTCATGAGTCCCAACACTAGCAGAGATCTCTTTCATGGATGTATAGTTTCACAACGGAATTTTGTTGATGATACACCCATGTACCGGATCCCTGGTACACTTGAGACCATCATAGGAGGAAATGTTAAAATAATGAAAAAGCAGCCATAGTTAAGCAGATTTTTACACAAGCTATATTTTATTTTCGTTTGTAGGATTTTATTACATAGAAAATTGTCATTAAAATTATTCCTTAGTATCTTTAAAATCTTTAAAATTAATTTTAAGAAGTTGTACAAAATACAAATTACAGTCATACAGACATAGAGATTGCAATAAAGTTGTATTTAGTTCTTTATCAATGCTGAGATTGCTTATGTACTTAATGGCTCTAAGAATTTTGTGGCAAGCCTACCAATTGTCGGAAATAACTACACTAATAAGAAGGGTTTTGTTCATTCAAATGATTATTAGGAAAAAAAAACTTTGTATGGTTTAAGGAACTATTTCCATCAGGGCATGCCACGAAAGCATAGGACTTATTTTTTCATTGACCAGTGATGTAGAAACGTTTAATATTAATGATTTAATATAATGTAATATGAAATTAAAAAAATTGAATGAATAAACGTAGTAGAATTATAAGGTACAGGAAAATTGAATTAGTCCAATTTTAATAGCCAGTCGGCTTTTTAAAAAAAAATTGACACCGAAAATAATGTAATAAAATAATAAAATCTTTGTTACATGGTGGTGGCAATAAAAAGTTCTTAACCTGTAATGTGAGTATTTTAAACTAATTTATACACTCTTGATTAGGATGCTTCAAATAAAATTTTGATTGATCAAGTAATTATGTGGACACATAGAATATATATAAATAAAAGAAGTACCTTGTTTATGAGATAGCATTATTAGTAGACTTTTTTAATTATATTCTCTTGGAGCAATAAATATAATTAAATTTATTACCACTTTGTCATCAAGCTATCATCAAAAGCGTGACTAAAGTTGCTAAAGAAGTTATTTGACATGACGTATTACATTAAAAGTGACAATACACTGAAGGATGTATGCGAGGAATATGTGTATATAAATAAGATTAGTCATCAAATCGAGAAAGAAATATCGAGATGGTAGATTAGATTTAACGTCACATAAATCAAAAACCAAAACAATGTATTTTTAAATGACTGAATTTATAAGAGCTCCGCATAAAATGTAAACTAATGTTCGCTTTCTAAATTTACCTACCAAGCGGAATCGTAACATAGGAGAAATCCGAGCTTCCGAAAAATAAACCATTCCGAAAGACGAGACAGATTTACCCGACGCATATACGTAAATATAGTTGGCTTGACAAATTTTTAATGATTATGTCACTTTATACAGGTGTTCTAAGCAAGTCGGGTCGTAAAGAAATCAGTGCAACATCTAGATCTCGTAAAGACCGCGGTGTTGAAGTAATACCGTATTTACCCCTCGTAAAATCAACCAGAAGTGTGTAATACACCGAACGTCACATAAACTTAACCTTACGACTGAGTTAAGGCAACAACCGCTCGGCAGCACGTTTCAATTGCCGGGCGTGCGTCAGACAAGGACGCCCATACTCATAAGCGTCAAATCGCGGTGTCATAAAGTTGAGGCCGAAAAGGCTTTGGAAAAAGGAAGCAGGAGACGCGAAAGGCGAACTAGAGGGACCGATCTGCCGACCGCCGTGTAAATGTCGTTTAGGTGTCTCCCCGGCGTGATAAGAAACTCCTTCTCTAATTATCGCCGTAAGAGGCGAACCGCGCTGGAAGACGAGAAGGAGAAGATCGTCGAGAGAAAGAGTTTCACGGTTAGTATTGCCGGAACGCAATTGTCCCCGCAGAAGTAGAGGGAATTGGCTGGTAATAGAGTGTTTACCAGTGCTCGGTGGGTCGTAATTTCAACTCATTTGTGTAGAAACGGCCGCGTTATTATTACGGTTATGGTTATTGGCCACCTGTTCGGCTACTGATGGACATTTATTATTGAAAGCGAGCACAAGGCGACGATATCCGGTTCCTCTGACTACGTTTATAACTAGATGTGAGAAACCTCTCATTATTTAATTGATTATATAAATTGCACTCATCAATAAAAAGAAGTGGCATTTATGAACTTCCAATTACATATCAATTATAAATGAAATATTTTCTAGACATTACTAACAAAATATATAATCGATTGAGCATGTTTATGTTTAGCATTTCGGATAGAAAGAAAAAAAAACGAACTGTATAATAGCCCCAAAACAATTTTAAATAGTTTACAGCAGTTCATAAAGACTTTCTAATTAAGAATTATTTTTTAGAGTAGACGAGTTTTTCCGTTAAGTAATATATAAATATGATTTGGAATATGAGTTGGTGTTTGCAATGTTTCTCTAGTCTATTGGATTATTTAGATCCGACGTTTCGGCAGTGTTTCTACTGCTGTCATCAGGGTAGCCCTCATAAGAACTGTAGTTTGCTAATTCAATAGCTGACAATTGAAAAGTATTCACTCTTGGATATAAATTGTGTATGCGTTTGTTCTGAATTGTACACTGCACACATTACTGTAGAGTGCGATCAAACACTGGCTTCTCCGAGATGTTACAATTTCAATATATAGCTGCATTGTATAAATATACAGCCATTACTGTGGAAACGCTGCCGAAAAATTGGATCTAAACAATTCAACAGACAATGGAAACAGACCAAACACTAATTTATATTCTGTTTTCTAGTTTTTGGATCAAATCCTTTTTGCTTTTTTTGACCGTATTTATAAAATATTACTTTTAGTAATAGCATTTTATTGTTTTTTTTTATTCATTAGGTACGTTTTAGTCCTAGGGTTGGACCTTTTACAAATACATATTTGTTTTCCATCTTCAGGATATTCTGGTGCATTCTTCTTTTCTCTTGTTTTTATTTATACGCGTTATTTGTAACTCTAAATTTTATACACGACGCAAAATATTTTACACGTTTGACGAACTTGGCGCAAAACATTCTCTGTCAACTTAAAAATTTGACGAAGATCCAAACGAAGGACCGAAACGTAATTAAGGGAAACCACAATAAAAGGTTAAATTTAACGTTTTATTGTAGTTTCCCTTTATTACTTACCTTAACTATTAATTAATAGTTTTTAAGAAAGACCGAAAAATAAAAGCATGGCATAATATAATTTAAAAGCTAGCGCATAAATATATTTGCCACTTATTCTTTTAAGAGGTTATTAATGCTTTGTTGGGCCCTAAAAGCCCCTACAGAGCGACCACGACAAAATGTTGATATCAATCAATGCACAATTTTTGCGCAAAGAAGAATATTATCCATATATGTCAGAAGTTATCTCAGAGATTTTATGGCGTAATCCTCATTTCGCAACAAATATTTTTTTCTTGGTTTTCATGAAGGCACAAACTTTAAATAACTTGTTAAGTGGAAAAGTACGAAAACACAATTTAAATAATTTTGTTTTGTCAATATCGTTATGGTTGTCAGCCCAAAAGTTCAGACTCAACAATGAGAAAAATCAAATCCCCAATTTACAATTATTGCAGGAGCAAATTTTAGCCGATTCGTCGATAGCACCTTTCCGTTAGCTTTCGTTTTCACTTTGATGATTTTGATTAAAGGTAATGATTTGATCCGTCTTCCAATCATTTGAAATTGTTTGCGTTTTTTTTCAGAAGTGTTCTCAATAATTTTATATCTTTCAAAAAGGTTATTCGGAAGAGTAAACGGCTGGGTTATCTGACGAGATTAACTTTTAGAATACGGTAACTTTTATGTTCCTGTTTCTCAAAAGATAATTTTTGTTGTATTTAGTTTTAAAGAATAAATTGAAGTGTGTCCCGCAAGGGGTTTTACAAATTTGAACCGGACATGCTTTAACAAAATAAAAATTGTGAAAGAAAATCTGCACATTTCCATAAAGGTATTTTTACTCTGGCTATAGGTATTTTTTGGATAGAATCTCCCAGGAGAATGCCCATTCACTATCGTTTGAACTAAATCGTTAAAAACGATCCCAAGGCAAAGCAAATGAGTAATAGTGAGTGGACGTTTCCTTGGAATTTTCTGTTTTTTTAACCATAAAGTAACCACGCTGTTTACGATTTTCTAATTCTTATTTTATTTGCTTGTTGCAATTGATTCCATATTTTCAAAAATTAATTTAAGATACTACCCGCTGTTGAAAAAATACTGGACTTTAAGCACTCAATCAAGGAAGAATGTAAATGAATCAAAGGTTTATTAGAAATGACAATTCAAAAATTAAAATAAATTCCTAAGCATATTTTACAGTTCTTAGTTTCTGGCTTAAGAGTACATACAAAAAAATTAGATTAAAAAACGTTTTAAAACCTAATAGTGAATTGTTATATTATTTGTTATGATAAATGTACTATCTTTATCGTTATTATTTTTAATATCTAAGAATACACTTGCACCTTACTTATTATTAGTAGAACCAAACCGTGCCGGAAGAGTTTTAAACAGTTTTCAGCAGTTTTTAGAGAGTTGCCAACCTAAATTTTATCTTTCATAGTATCATATGCAATTCATAAGTGGTTATCGCGTAAGTTTATTTACTACTTCCTTGTCTTTGGAATTAATAATGCTGTATTTTAAATTACCTTTAGTTGATTTCAAAGTTGCCCTCAGAGTACTGATTTTTGTAAAAACCGGTGAGGAAGGTCTTTTATTCTTAGCTGGGACGTAAACTCTTTTTAATTACCACCACAAATTTTAATATATTTTTGAACGAAAGAACGAGTTTTAATTGCACAAAAGTTTTTGACGATGAAATGGTTTGAATACTTTTAGTTATGGTATAAGCCGTATATAATTCGATAATTTTATATCTAAAGTCTCTCGCATGCGATCAAAAATATTGAAAGTAGAATAAATCTAATTTCAAAGATAATATTAACAAATTAGATTAAATCGATGGTTCTCACCATTGCTGGAAGATACTTTAGTGGGTACAGGAGTAAAATGGATAAACGATTTTAATTTTACTATGTGCTTACAAATATCATCGTATGGTTTTTTTTATGGAAGCTTTAGTTTGGAAACCATTGAAAAGTTTGACGTAACAACCTTTCTTAAAATTATTATTGGAATACAATTAACACAGTAAGGCGGGGACAGAAAACAGGTTGTGGAAAGAGATCCAGTGTGACCTTTAAGTCTTAGTTACATCAATGTGTGAATATAGAATAAGGTTTTGGTGTGTTAATGTTGGCCTTGTTGATATATTAAACATCCCTGCAACGAACTCAATGAAATTTCCTACCAATTCGACAGATCTTATTAAGGCTTTCAAGATAGTTTCTAAATAATGCACTTAAATTAGATAGGTTTTATGAAATTTTGCCAATTTTTTCTTAAAGTTTGAACTTTGATCTTTGTTCCATAACCATAATATTCTAAAATTTAGTAATATTTTGTTTTGTTCAAGCATGATTAGCATGAAGATCAAAAAAAAAATAACGATAACAAACTCGACGTCACATTTAATGTAAAATTATTCATAATCATTTTGGTAGTGAGAAAAGAAGATACCGCCACAAACACCAAAGGCGCCGATAGAACGATTCGCTCCTTTATAATATTAATTTGTTCTCTGGTGGGAATTAACCATTGTTAAAATTGATAATTGTGGATATTATGTGAATATCAATGGTGTCAATTTTGATGTTCTCAGTGGAATGTTTATCAGTGATTCACATCATCAATGTTTGTATTTTAGCAATATGCTCACTTTTACTGTATATACCTTTTAGGAAATAAGCTATATAAACTTATTAAATTAAAAATTATTACAAATCACATAATAAGTCTTATAGGTTAGGTCATGGGACATTAAGCTATTTATTTGAAGAAAACGCATCTTTATGTGAATTACAAAAGTGGTATTTTGATCGAGATTAGATTCATTAAATAAAATTGTAAAAAGAATGAAAAATAAGAAATTGTATAATGGTTATAATTAATTGCGCGGGAGCTCAAATTTACTTTTAAGCAATGACATTTCAGCCATTAAAAGGTAAATCAAAAGTTTTTGCATTTAAAATAATTAATACTTGTTGAATATCTAAACTATTATAAAAATAGGTTAATGGTAAAATCCCATGCCACAGTAAATCAGTTTAAATAGACATTTTTAAACAGTAGAGTTCCGGGGTATTTTTGATTTTTATTATTTTGCAACTTAGAGGAAAATTATCTACTTAAACCTTGTCGGTGGATAATAAACTAATTCGCAGAACTGGTTCTCCCTTGAAACGTAGATTATTGGCAATAAGACGAGTTGGATTTAAACACAGGTCTTGTCGAATAATTTCAGGTCGTTTATATCAAAGAAAATGAAGCCATTCGGCCAAGTCAGCTGGACTGTAACATTGGCAGTTCACGATGAGAACGCTACCCGGCAAAATTTATGGCCTATATTATAATTATAGGGAAAACAGCATTCAACGGCTAGGCCATAAAGTATATGCAACGTGCGCCTTGTTTATTTTGTATTTCGCGTAGGTACCGGCCGACGGCTCTTAGTTTACGATTTTCACAACTGACGGTTTAATAAAAGCGCTTCGGATGTAACAGCGAAATGAGCGCGAAACGGAGAATGAAAAAAAAGAACACAAACTCGCGTCTGATTTTACGCGCGACTGTCAACTAAATAGAGGAAGTAATAATCAGACACTGACCTTTGATATCCGATGTGAATTCCGGGGGGACCTATAGGGATCCGGAAGAAGTCCGGAAACGGCAAGCCATCGGTCACTTCGGAAGAGGATAGCAGTGTCGTATTTAGCAGTGGCAACGTAACATTTGAGAACTTCACGTGCGGATACGGTTGTATTATTTGTATAATGTACTGTACGTGTATTGATTTTATTAAATTAGATAATTCATGCGGTAGCTGGTATACAGAGGCTCGAAGATGTGGACGTAGCACGAGAACGATAGCCCCGTCACTCTGACAGGTCAGACAGTGCGTCTATAGAGATCTTGAATGTATGTTGTGTTGAGGTAAACTCTTGCAGAAGACATGTGATATCATTGATATCGCGGGACAAACTTCTCTGATTGCTAAACGTGAGTTAAGTGTTAGAGAATGCTTTACGGCCTGGTCGGCGAGCGCTCCGCCCGATAGTCGGCCGGTGACGCGAGGGGAGACCCTGAGCACAACTTTATGGGCGGACCAACGTGCAGTGGTCCTGCTCTTGAACGTTCCGGTGAAGGCGTCCACGACGAGGACGGAAAATAAAGGGGACGCAAGATAATGGTTGACGCTCCCCGCTAAATGCTTTATGTACGTCTCTCTCGTTCGCACCGCGATTTATGAGTTCACTTTCTCGCTCGGACACGCGTCTCCGAAATGCCAGTGACGTAATATCGGGTCACGTGAACGCGGTCGACACCCAATCCTAATTTTAGGCGCCAACTTGAATCGCCTCTTTTCCATACACCATGCACACATACGCCGGATCCGCATACACTCTCGCACACACACGACAAAAACTTGTACACACATACGGTTTACTACCACTACTACCATGATGCCGCTGCTGCAACACAACACGTATGGGCGAGCTAAGAGAAACGACTTCTCGTGTTTTACAACTTTATTAAGCGCACATAATTGATATACACGTGACTCCTGATCGTATTTAATCCGGACGCGTGTTTGCGAAGGGATTTGCGAAATTATAGCAAATTGATATTAAACAATTTAAATTAATTAAAATTCCTTACTCATTCATTTACGAAGCTAATACTGAAACGTATGAAATCTAAAGTAAACCAAAAGAATGTATCATTAATAATCTTCATAGTTAGAAAAAAAGACATGTGATACCATAACAAAATCAAAACGAAAAACTAACTAGATTAGGAGAGAATGGCGTCGAAAGCGACTTAATAAAAACATACATTTATATAATACAGCAAATAACATTGTAAGCCAACCACTAATTGCAAATTGCCAATCGTATATATATGTACACAAATGATGTTTTTAATGACAACATAAATGGAGATGTGTAGGAAAAGATGAATAAAAATTGTTGCAAGAGATTGCCGCTAATGTAACAAAAGTGGAAGAACAGTGTTAAGAAAATTTGTTAAAGTGTAATTCGAAACTATTTGGGAATTTTTTGTTTGGCCAATGATGTAATGTAATATATACTTTTTTTTGTGGAAACTATGGATACAAAACGTTTCGACAATTTATTGTCTTTACAATTATTGATTACATTCTAATATTTAGCCATGTAGCAACTATGAAATTATTTGTGTTATAAATAGTTTTTATTTAAATTAGGATACAAACAGGAATTTTAGAAAATAGATTCAGAAGGTGTGTGGAATACAAACTAGAAGAAGAGCAACCGGCCTTTAAACTAGTACAACAAACTAACGATAATATATTTATCTTCACACCGAAAAAAAATTGTTGTCAAAAAACCAACAATTGTAGTACAGTTAACTACAATTGTTGTTAAACGGAAAAAAATTGTTACAATTTGTTTTCCGTGCAGAAATACAATAGAGAGGAAAATAGAGGAAGAAGAAGATATCTACCTAACATTTATCCGTCTAAGGTCAGCATTCAATAAAGTAGATAAAAGAGTAGTATGAGAAGTTTGGAAGAAAGGGATGTACCCAGTGGACTAGTTACAGGGATCAGAAAAGTATATGATATCGTAAGCGCCCGAGTACAAATAGCGGGATAAAAATCAGAACAATTCATAATGAAAAATGGAATAAAACAATGCGATAGCTTAAGTCCGCTATCAATTATTTTGATTATAGATAAAATCGTTAAGCAAATTAAAACATGAACGGAACATTTAAATTCCATAATTGGTTACAGAAATTTAGAACCACTAAAAATCAGCAGCTTTAATTAATAATGATTATAAATGAAAAGCAAAATAATAGATGTAACAAAGGCATTAAATGTAAAAATAAGATACTGGAAAGGGTAATAAGATATGAGTATCTCGGTAGTATAGCGACGGAGGGTGGAAAAGTAGACGCTGAAGTAACAAATAGAGCGAACAAGTCAACAGAAATATACTACGCACTGAATAAGGCCATACTGAGACACAGATGGAAGTTATTTAACATGAAAATACACAATGCTATAAGATTACTAGCAATATCTTATGCCTGTGGAAATTGCACACTACGAAAGAAGAACGCATCCAAGAGTAACGCAATTGAACGCAATGAAAAATTTAAGAAGAATAGCTGGAAAAATAAAATGGAGTAAATCTAAAAATGAAGATATCAGAGAAATAATAAAACAAGAACCGATGATTGAAAAAATAAAAAGGAAGATGGACAGAATTACTAAAAAAGTAGTGGAAACAAGAAGCGTAGCCAGACGAAGAAGACCCAAAACCCAGGAGAAAATGTATAGACCAAATACAGGAAATAGGAAGAGAAAAGGGGAGATCTTGGAAAAATGCGATTAATGACAACAAATAGGAGAGACTGGAAGAATTGGATACAAAAGTAATAGTATACGTGTTAGTTTTACTGTTTGCTTCATATAGGTTGGTGGGGCAGCTGTCAGGGAAAAGCTTCACACCATAGTCTTCTATCCATTTATATTTATTTTTCAAAACCGGCATTTTCCAGTTATAAATTCTTCTTTTCAAAATTGAATTTTGAATTTCATTTCGCTTTTTTTGCCCTTTGTTAATTTTAAAATCAAAGGTCAATTTCAACTTCATCAAATTAATTATTTGTATTCTAGTGCAATGATTTGTTAATCTTGTTTGATCTAACTTTATATTATTCATATGTAGCCATGAAGAAGATATTAAACATAAATATCGAAAGCTTCGATTAAATTACAAGAAGTTTTATTACGTTTCTTCCTTGACTGCTGTACCACAAATCTCTACGAATCTACTACTTACACAGCCACTAAATATTTTCAGCGATATACGAATACTTCTCTACTGTACTTGAATTGGTACTGCGCAAGCGCCCTACATGAGGTACCTACTTCATGTAGGGTGCTCAAAGGAAATTAACACCGATCTGAGTTGCCAGTTGCCAGCCACTCGCGCGAGAAGAAAAAGCGAGCAAAAGACGATCTGGTGAGATGAAATGCGTCAAGCTTATTCATTTGTGCAGGCTCTTGCTTCGGCATTACCAAAATGGCTAATTAAAAAGTCGATCAATAAATTATGACATAAGTGCAAGTGGTAGTGGCATAAGGTAAAGTCAGGTAAGTGTGTAGTAAAAATTGCACAGTGTGAAGAAAATGTAACACTGTTCACATAATAAGACATTTTGATAAATTTTACACAAAGAAGTACATAACATACGCCCAGTTGTAAGCCTTCAATAGATACGCTTTTTATAATTATCAACGGTTTACTAGAAAAAAAAAGAAATTTTAATACTACACATACCCAGCAAAATGGGGCAAGTGTAATAGCATTATCCTTTAGTTCGGCCAAGAGTGTAATACTATATTGATGCCCTTTTAATAAGGTATGATAAATTTACAAGATATCTAAGTTATTACACGTTAGCAGATGTGAATTTTTATTTGTAAAACTAGTATAAGGTTTAGTACATTAGTAATATAACAGAGGACATACTTATTTTAATTTTAAAAATAAATATAGCCAATCTACACACTTGCCCGGGTTACACACTTACCTGACTTTACCTTACATCACATCAAGACAAATCAGGCAAAAGAGTTCTTAGTAAAACAGAGACCTGAATTTGCTAAAGACTTACTGAGTAAAGATAGGAATAGTCTATTGATCAGTCATTGTAGAATAAATAGGCGTATGTATAACAAAGGTCTGATGGATGACGCTATTTGCAGATTCAGCCAAGAGGAGCAGCAAATTCCAGGTTCGCATGCTGTGCCACTTCGATGGTCTAGCGATGACAAGATTACTAGTATTGGGTGTGGAGAATCTCACAACTTATATCTACATAAAGGAGCTGCTCTCAAACACGATAGGTCTGATTAAGAAACGGTATGATCTATCACTCCATGAATATTCATATAGTGACCTTTTCATGAATCAAAGAAATATTGAGAGAATCAAAGCAGTGTCATTTTTTTTCCAGATGAGCTAAATGTGATAACTGCAAGTAAATATGTCGTTATCATATAGTCCACCCTAAAGCTATGAATTTACTTATAGAAAAAATGGACACTGCTTTGTTGAAGAGTCACACATGGTTACAAAGCAAACGTCTACGTCATGCAGCGAAAAAGACGCAATTTAACATGGGAAAAGAGACAGTAGTGTCTAGGTGGTACATTGAATATCTGGAAGCACGGGTTGACTGAAAGCTCACGTTGGAAAAGCATGACAGAGAACTTGGCCAAATGTGAACGTACTGTGCACGGTTGTACCCCAACATCAGTGACTCCTGCGCATCCAAGAGCACGCTTCAAGCATCTATCCAACTATCAAATGTATGCCACGGCAGTATGGGGCATGGTAAAAATGGCTATAAACCATAAAATCTCAGAATCCGTTGAAATCCATAAACATCCAAATAACCTTAACCGTGATGGTAATAATAATAATAATGAATATTTCGCCATAGATCACAATTGAGTAACATTAGCTTTGTCAAATCAGAAAACAATTAGGTTGCGATACAAATATAAATACAAATCAAAATATACAAGTAAAACTTATTGTAAAAACATTACCTTAACCAGATGTTATGAATCCAAGAAATCGATAAACGAATAAAAACAATTATTTAAAAGATATCGTGTAACAGAGGCTCTAAGCAATCAGAGGTCCTCCATAGCTCTAAAATTAGGAGTTAATTTATTAAAAGCTTTTACGGCCTATACTCTGGTCAATGTTCGTACTCAATTCCCCAAAAAGTGGCCTACACGATGGCCTAGCTGAGTTCGCGAATATTTCACGCTTATGCGATTGTAATATCTCGTCGAAATTAATGGCAGAATCTCAAAATATCAAACCATGCCTCAACCTGGAATGTATATATGCATAATAGAGGATTTTTAGTACATCACACAAACTTTTACATTACACAACAAATATTTAAAATAGCGTAATATCAACTATTCATCTTGTTTACAATTTCTGTTACGCGGTAGGATCGGTGTAGTATGTAATCGATGATATCGTCCGAACTGACAATACACGACGTAACATCTGCAAATTGAAGCATTGAAGCGTTATTCATATAATTAAAATCCAAGTATGTAAATTACAGAAAGTATTGGTCCAAGTAGAGATCCTTGTGGAACACCTCGTACTATACTGTTATATTTTATCTAATTATAAGTAGACAAATATGATATTATATCGCTATTTGATATTTTTTCATAAATTTTTGGGAACGCCGGTAAAATAGATATTGATCGATAATTGTCTATATTGTTACGTTTTTCGGTTCTTAAAACGTTGTCGGGGTTTTAGAAAAACACACAGGCGATATATTTAAATTCACTTATTCTATTAACACTATTACGGTAATTAAAATCTATTAAAAATGCTTATTAACTATATCACTTAACCACTAATGTCTTTATTTATGTAAACGATATTTATATTACATGTACTAATTCAAACGCGACCGCACTATCGAACTCGTATCGATTGACTGCCTCCTGGCCAACCCGACGCGTTATTTATAGCTGGCGCGAACGTCCAGATTGTTCGAGGGCCTTCTAGAACGTCCTCGAAGATTCTGGAGAATATTCTCGAATCTTCGACCCGGTGCTGCCCTCTGTTATTCGTCGTAGGTAGTTCTTCTTCCGCTATGCCAGCGCCATCTAGGGACGCCTATCGGAACCGCCAGTTGAAAAGTTGGCGCTCGTTACACTGCTCCCTCCTTAGATCTGTTCCGTCCCGGAACAGGAACTATCACCTCCATGAAGATACGAACAGTTCTCTCCATTCTTACACGACGAGGTCCGGAAGAAATAGCACGCTACCGTTCGTCGCCTCCCTTCTGCTGACCGCGGGTTGTAGCTGCATACTAGGAACTCTATTCCAGTATATCGGAAAATTTCTTCGAGCATGTTCCTTACGACCCTCCAGTCCAAGCCATCCAATCCACAGCCTATTTTTGGCACCCTGATCTTATTGATCTCCAGCTCCAACAGCTGCTCTCTTAAACTTATCAGGCTGTCCCACATCGTCCGGTAGGTTGGCTTGCCAACTGAGGCTTCTTTGGTCACCAAGTAGAATAAAGGCCGTTTCTTTCCTGACAAGTGCAGAGCCTTGCCCACCTCAGGGTTCTGGCTTCGGAGATCTTGGACACCACCAAATTTCTTCTTGAATACGGTAGCTATCCCCATGCCCATTCTTAAATCTTGGGCAACACAATGTGCTAACGCGCACCCTTCAGGAGCCAAAAACAAATCCTCCTGAATCTCCGTTGTTACACCATGACGCACTTTGCGGCCATTCCCATACTTGTCCATAAACTCCTCATAGCTGAGTTCTTCTTCGGGGAGTCTACAAACTCGGACCATCTGCTCGTCCTCTTGATTGTCCCCAAGATAAGGAGCTAAGCGATTAAAATGCACCACTCTTGCTTTACCATTGGGTTTCTTTCTGATGCGATAGATGACGTCATTAATTCGCTTTATTACTTCGTAAGGCCCGTCCCACGATCGTTGCAGCTTAGGTGAGAAGCCTCGACGTCGCTGAGGATTGAACAGCCAGACCAGGTCTCCAGGCTGATATCCGCCTTCATTTGCTCTGATGTCGTAGTGTTCCTTCATGCGGTCGCTTGCTTCATGGATATTGGTCCTCACCCGATCGTGAATATCATCCATTCGCCTCCGCAAGTTCGAAACATAGTCATCTCCAACTACTTCTTCATTTGGTTTAAAGCCGAACTTAAGATCGCATGGTAAGCGCAGCTCTCGTCCAAAAAGCACACTAGATGGACTTTGGCCAGTGGTTTCGTGGACCGATGCTCTATACGCCAGCAAGAATAGATGTAGCTGCTGGTCCCAATCTCGCTGGTGGTCTGCGACAACTTTTGATAGATACTTGATAACTGTCCTGTTCATGCGCTCCACCATGCCATCTGATTGCGGGTGCAAGGCAGTTGTTCGGGTCTTGCGAATACCCAATATTTTGCACATCTCTTGAAACACTGCTGATTCAAAATTCCGTCCCTGGTCGGAGTGAAGTTCAAGCGGCACACCAAACCGACTGAAAAGTTCTTTAACTAAAGTCTCAGCCACTGTTACAGCTTCCTGATTTGGTAATGCGTAAGCTTCCACCCATTTGCTGAAGTAGTCTACTGCAACCAAGATGTATTTATTTCCAAATTCCGTCGTGGGAAATGGTCCGGCAATATCAATCGCAATCCTTTCAAACGGACTGCCAACGTTGTATTGCCTCATAGGGGCCCTCTTCCTTTGGGAAGGTCCATTGGCAGCGGCGCAAGTTGTACATCTCCGGCACCAGTCTTTCACGTCATTCTTGCAATTAACCCAATAGAATCGCTCTCTGACCTTCTCTATAGTCTTCCGGACTCCAAGATGCCCTCCCGATGTTCCATCATGAAGAAGTTTTAAAACTTCGGGAATTCTTGCCTTCGGAACCACAATCTGAAGTCTGCTATTGATCCCAGCTTCGTCTTCTAACACTCGTCTGAGAAGACCATTTTCCATTACCAAAGAGCCCCACTGAGCCCAATACGATTTTAGCTCTCGCGAATATGGTGCTACCGTTTCCCAGTTAGGCCGCGCTTCTTGCATCTTCCACTCCATCACACGCTTCAAAACTTCGTCAGACTCCTGGTCAGCTCGGATTTGGTCTTCAGTCCATCTATCATCTATGACAGTAGTCCTCAAGCAGGTTGCTTCATTTTTCTCTTCGGCACGACAGCAGTGCGTACAATCCTTGGAACAGGGTCTCCTCGATAGTGCGTCAGCGTTTCGATGACTGGTTCCAGGCCGATGTTCCGAATCAAAGTCATACTCTTCAAGGCGCTCTATCCATCTGGCAACCTGCCCTTCCGGATTCTTGAAGCGTAGCAACCACATCAATGCCGCATGGTCGGTTCTTAATAAGAACTTCCTGCCATAGAGATATTTATGAAAGTGCTCTATAGACTTAACTACGGCCAACAGCTCTCTCCTGGTCACACAATAGTTGCGTTCCGGTTTCGACAGCACTTTGCTGAAGTAACCGAGCACTTTTTCGTGGCCATCTTGTACTTGGGACAACACGCCTCCGATGCCCACGTTGCTGGCATCAGTATCCAAAATGAATTTTCCTTCAGCCTGTGGATAGCTCAAGATGGGCGCAGTGGTCAGCGTCTGTTTCAATTCTTCAAAGGCATCCTGGCAGCTCTTCTCCCAGACGTAGTCTCTGCCCTCTTCAGTTAGTCTCGTGAGAGGCTTGGCGATGTTAGCAAATCCAGGAACGAATCGTCGGTAATAAGTGCATAGCCCAAGAAAACTTCTTATTTCATGCTTGTCCTTCGGAACCGGCCAAGACTTGACCGCTTCTATCTTCCCTGGGTCAACCGACACTCCATCCTCTGATACTACGTGGCCGAGGTAGTGCACTTGCTTCCGGAACAGGTTGCACTTTTTGGGGTTAAGCTTCAATTTCGCTCCTTTCAATCGCTGAAATACTTGCTCCAAGTTCTTCAAATGGTCCTCAAAAGATTTTCCTAAGACAATTATATCGTCGAGGTATACCAAGCAAGTTTCCCAGGATAGTCCTCTCAGTACGTTTTCCATCAATCTTTCAAACGTCGCGGGAGCATTACATAACCCAAATGGCATGACGTTAAATTGCCACAATCCTGTCCCGATCGTAAACGCCGTCTTCTCCTTATCCTTTGCCTCTACTTCGACCTGCCAATAACCACTCTTCAGGTCGAGGGTCGAAAATACCTTACACCCACCTAGGGTATCTAAAGTGTCATCGATTCTGGGCCAAAGGATAACTGTCCTTCTTGGTTACATTATTTAGTTGTCGATAATCCACGCAGAACCTAGTTGAACCATCCTTCTTCTTCACCAGAACCACTGGAGAAGCCCATGGACTATTCGATGGTTCAATTACGCCATCCTGCTCCATATCCTGTATAATTTGTTCTGCTTCGGCTCGCTTCGCCAATGGCAATCTTCTGGGGGCTTGGCGGATCGGCTGGGCATCTCCAGTGTCTATTCGATGTCGTACAACATTAGTCCTGCCCCTCGTGTTCCGGTCTTCTGCTTGGAAAAGATCTTGGTAGCGTCCAAGCAGCTGTTTCACGGTATGGCGTTGTTGTGTTGTTAAATCCTTGCAAGACAAGTCAATGAAGTTATTCAACCATCTAGGAAGCGGATCTGGAGTTGTTACGCCATCCTCTTTGCTGACAATCGACGACACACTAGCACAACTTCCCAAAGGTACGCCCTTCTTCAGCTTTACTGGATAACTATTGACGTTCATCAGTCGGACGGGCAGTTTTCCTCCAGCTTGTATCACTGCCTTAGCGACCAGTATTCCACGACCTTGACCGCTAATCGCTCCTGGTTCCAGCATTAAAACTTGCCCTTTGGGGATGTCTCCACTCACGCTCGCTTCCACAATGGTTTCACTGCGGCTCGCCACAGTTACTTCTTCTGCCAATACCACGCAGGCCGACATATTCTGGCTGTGGTTGAGAATAACTTCTTCTTTGCCAACCTTCAACACTCCTGCTTGCAAGTCCAGTTTGAAACCAAATTCTGTCATTATGTCCATTCCGAGGATTACGTCTTGTTCTATATCTGCAACTACTACACGATACTGGAATGCAGTATCACCAATACGGAAGTGGGCCATCGTCTCCCCCAACACGTTGACTGTTTGCCCAGTTGCCGTACGTAGCGTCCACCTGGTTGGATATATCCGGCTCTTCCTTCCCACTGCTTCCGGCCGAAGAATTGTCATTGTTGCACCAGTATCTAGCAGTAAATCTCTCGGTTTCCCATTTACATGCCCATACACGACGAGGCTGCTAGGTCTACATCCCACTGAAGCAACAACCACTGGTGTTACTGGGGCATCAGCTACATAGGTCGACGATCGCCCCTTCCCGTCGGCCCATTTAGTTTTCCGTCGGCTTTGGTTTTCGTGGGTCGGGACACCGACTACGTACGTGCCCCATCCTTCCACAATTCCAGCATCGTCTTCCTGGTTGCCTAGTTTGCACGGATTCCATTTTCGTCATCAATTCGTTTAATTTCGCCATAATTCCTTCTAATGGCTCTTCTTCCTCGTGACTCCCTAGAACACGGACGCGAGCAGGTCCTTTGACCGATTGCTTCACGGCTTCAAAATCTAGTGCTTGAGCTAAAGCCTGGTTCAACGTTTGCGGCCGAGCGAGCTTTACTGCCTGTTGAGTATCCTTATCGAGCAGGCCATCCAGGAATTTTTCCACAGCGAGACTCTCGCACACATCTTCCGGTACCGTTGGGTACGCACTCTTAATTAGACGAACGACGTCAGCTTCATACTCCTGTAGAGTCTCGTTCGACCTCTGACAGCGATTTTTCAATTGTGAGCGATATACTTGCTGCAGATGTTTATTACCGAAACGCATCTCCAATTGATTAAGTAGCGTTTGGTAATTTTGTCGTTCCGTCGAAGGAATAACCTGGAGTACCTTCAAAGCATCGCCGCGCAGAGCTACTGATAACATGGCTGCTTTGGTAGCTTCCGTCCAGCCATATACCGTAGCTGTGGTATCCAGCAGCGTCAAATAGTCTTCCAAGGGAGTCTTCCCGTCGAATGTAGGCAGGTCACATTTATTTTGAACCGTACAGATGGGCACTGAATTTCTTGGTTCCATCTGAGTGCTTCCCGTATTGGTAGAATTTCCAGTTTCTTCCGTGTTTGGTATGGTTCCAGAATGCATTTGTTCTTCCAGCTCTTTAATGCGACCGTCCAATTCTTCAATCATTCTAGATTTTTCTTCTTGGAATTTTTCGTCGATTCTATTCATTAATTCCTGTTTGACATTAAGAGAATTTTCTATAATTTTTTCTTCCAATTTTCTAGAATTTTCTATATTTTTCTCGTCCATGTTTTCAATTTTTTCCAGAACTTTCTCTTCTAAATTGCGAGAATTTTCCATAACTTTCTCTTCTAGTTTTCTAGAATTTTCCATATTTTTCTGAGAATTTTCTAGAACTTTCTCTTCTAGTTTTCTAGAATTTTCCATATTTTTCTGAGAATTTTCTAGAACTTTCTCTTCTATGTTTCTAAGTTCTACTAGAAGTTCGCCATTACCACCAGCCACTTCAAACAAATATGTCCCAGGATCTTCCCCAGCTGCTTCTATTGCTCTTCTTAATCTCGACTGAAGCTCGGCCTTCCTTCCACTCGTATCTTCATCCCTTTCTTCTAATTCGCGTTTGAGATCTACCACTTTCAAGTCCACTAATTTACAGTATTTCGCTGCCATTGTTTCTAATTAAACACTATTAGTCCACTAATATATCGCCAAATACCCCACACCTGACACCAATTGTTACGTTTTTTCGGTTCTTAAAACGTTGTCGGGGTTTTAGAAAAACACACAGGCGATATATTTAAATTCACTTATTCTATTAACACTATTACGGTAATTAAAATCTATTAAAAATGCTTATTAACTATATCACTTAACCACTAATGTCTTTATTTATGTAAACGATATTTATATTACATGTACTAATTCAAACGCGACCGCACTATCGAACTCGTATCGATTGACTGCCTCCTGGCCAACCCGACGCGTTATTTATAGCTGGCGCGAACGTCCAGATTGTTCGAGGGCCTTCTAGAACGTCCTCGAAGATTCTGGAGAATATTCTCGAATCTTCGACCCGGTGCTGCCCTCTGTTATTCGTCGTAGGTAGTTCTTCTTCCGCTATGCCAGCGCCATCTAGGGACGCCTATCGGAACCGCCAGTTGAAAAGTTGGCGCTCGTTACAATATCATGAATAGCAGCTTTTTTATGTGTGAGAACTATTCGCGACAGCTTTAACAAACCAGGAAACATTTCTTCCGTAAAACAGCAACTGTGGCACAAGGCAAACGACTGATTTCCTTACAATGTGTCATGGAATACCATCCCAACCCACTGAATTGTTATTCGAGAAGTCCCGAAACACGACTTCGAACTCAACTAGGTCTGTTCTAGAAACATCGATGAAGGAGTGTCCAATCCACAGCACATATCATGGGGAAAACTATCCAAACCTATTTAACTAAACTGCTTTAAAAAGAAATCAGTTAACAATTGGCCATCAGTAACAGTTGCCAATACTTACAGTTATTGCTTGTTTTTGTTTCTTTTTTGCTTATTTTTATTAATTATATTCCAAACCGCTTTAGATTTATTATTTGTTTTTAATATATAGTTATTATGTTTTTTTATCGTTTGCCAAATTAATACCTTGTGTTTCTGTTTCCCGATATTGTATAGAGTCTGAAGATGACAGACCATAAACTTCTTTAGAACAAACATGAACTTGAAGCAACCAACAAAGCTAAAAAGCTTTGATGGTGTCCAGAAATTTTCCAAGATAAAATTGGGGATGCAACCCAAAAGTACTGCTTTGGATGTATACAGCGATAGTGAGACCGATCATCTGGCCAACACAAGAAGTAATCTCTCAAAAATGCAAAGATTAGCATGAGTGTGTATAACTGGGGCGACGAGAATCTGCCCAAAAGCAGCTAACAAGGTAGTATTATCTCTGCATTGCGGCGGAAGGCGTGGCAAAAAGAACCACACTTAGAATAATCATCGGAAGGAATGATAAGGCATAGGCCTGAATTTCCCGATGGTGATCAAATCTGGGGCATGCCCAGCGGTGACATGTCAAAAACATTCAGCTTTGTGAAAGAATTCACCACAAAGCTTAGCAACAAAAGCGAATGGGGTCAATACGCCATTCTGAAATTGAATAGAAATGCCATCAAATGGTACACTGATTGCTCCAAAACGACTGAGGTAACTGGAATAGGAATATATGGGGCCAGAATCAAGTACTTCGAAAGCTTGGAGGAGTACCCACATATCTTCCAAATGGAAATACACATCGTTGAAAGATGTGTATTTCCATTTGGAAGGTCAATATTGACAGGAATTCGCGAAAGCAGGAGATTATCATTATGTTTGACAGTCAAGCAGTCATCAAGATGGTGGATTCCAGGTCACACAGGAGTAGAAGGAAACCAAATAACGGATAATCTTGCAAAAAACGGTGACGGAATACCATTTGTAGGGCCTAAACCCTTTTTTGGGATAAGTAACAGTACAGTACTCTAGAAATTGAAAAGCGAAATGGAATAGAGAACAGCCAGTTATTAGGAGAATCTCCAGGGAATTAGTCGAGCTAAAACTCTTCTGCGAACCTATAACCAGAAGAAGTTTACAGAATGCATCAAGCTGAGTAAAGAGCAATATTCACATATTACTCGGAAATCTTTCAGGCCATTGCAAACCTAAAGGACATCTGAGTAAACTTGTATTAGCAAAGGAATTTGAATGTAGATTTTGTGGATAACAGGATGAAATACCCATTCTTCTCCTCTCAAATCGCGTAGCACTGTGCAACTACAGGGAGCAATATGATTGGAAGGCCAGCTATAAAACAGCTACACCAGGGGACACAAAATAGATCTCTTAGGCCGCAGTGCAGTATCATCCTCCATTCATACATACACAGTCTGAAGGTTATTAAATTGACTAAAATGATACTGATTTCTTAAGTTTCCACTACTTTCTTGAATTTTATCAATAACCTAACCCGCCGTATTTATTTTTTTTTAAGAGAAAATAATTCATACCGAGAGTTAACTGAATTTTGCTTGAGAACAGCATCCTAGTTCTTAGCCCTAACAAAAGCAAAAACTTATTTATGTTTGTCTCACTGAAAGCGCCATATTTATAAATAACAAGCATCAACAGTATTCAATTTTGCCATCTGATACGTTTGATCTGACACAAGTACTAGCATTTACTATATATTTAGAGTAAATTGTCTAAATATATTATCCAGACAGCTCTTAGAAGTTTCTGTAGTCCGACTGAAGACAAAAATTAATCTGTTGCATCCATAAGAAGAAAATCTGTTGGAAACCTTAGGTTTAGGTCCTGACACACTGGTAAGATCTACATTAAAGCACTACCAAGAAACTACATCTGGAAACTGATGTTTCTAAAAGATCCTCCAGCGAGTGCTGAAAGCGTTTCCAGAGGGTGCATAATAAATACAGATAAACATATAATTACAATCGTTAAATTCATTGTGAGAACAACAATATTCAAATTATTTATCAACACATGTAACCCCATTAAACACAATACACAAAATAATGATTGTTCAGTTTCTTATGAACAGCAATAGCAGTAGCAGTCTTGAGGACGCTCCGTACGATTGAGGATGGAACCTCAGCCAGAAATAGTTCCAGGACACGGGTCTAATCCGGAAGGTAAGCAATGTATAATAAAGCACATTGTTCATAAGACTCTGAAATAAATAATACAAAGAACGCAATGTTTACTCTATTTGATCGTCTCTCTTGCTTTTAGTTTCTTGGATCCCCATACGAATGGGGAAAACAGAACTCCTCTTGTACAGTTTTCGTTTCATTTTCCTATTCTTTTAAATTTGCACTTTATATTAACAATCAAAATGGTAAAATTTACAAAAGTATAAAATGATTTACTTCGTTTCGCCTCTATGATTTCCACAATGTATTTTTTTTTCCTTTCAAAGAAAAATATATGGTACTTATGGAATAAATTAGCTATGTAACCGTGCATCCATTTATACGCATGGATGCACACTGTTGCAGCGCACCGACCCGAACACGTATAAGCGTGCGGTGCCATAAACTTTAACAAGTATCAAGTGAGAACATGCTATCCCGCTACCACACACAAACGCCGGATTGAGATATCTAGGTTTTCAAAGCGATACCGAAAAATACTGCACTAGTTTTTCTCGTTCGTTTTTCTGAGGCGAGCTTAGCGGCAGGGATTAATGATCGCGGTTTTCATTCATGCTTCATTGGTACATCACAACAGATTTATTACGGTTTCATACAGTATTTATTTCTATTCTTCTATAATATAGGTCTGTTTTTACCAGTTATTTATTACTGGGGTTTTTGTTCCTCCCTTCTGTTTTTTTCAAACGTATCTTTACCGCCTCTCTCGTTAGAATTATACTTAGATTATTTATTGTATGTTCAATAGGAAGTCAGACGGTTACGTGCTGTGTGGAAAGTATAAGAAATGATTTAAAAATAACAGCTTGGAAAAAATGATACGAAGATTCTGACACATAGATCTTGTCTGAAACTTATTGCGACCATAATAAATTTCCTTGCTTACTTTATTCCTGTATATTAGATTATTTCCGGTTCATATACAAAACCAAAATAAAAATTAATTTGTTCAATATTAAATCATTGGTAAGAAAATGCGCCTATCTGGGATTGATTTATATTTATTTATTTTTTGCCTTTACTCTTGGTCGGTTACTTTTAATAGGAATAAAACGGATATATTTTATATTTTGTTCTTTCAACCAACGTTCGGACCATACCATCGGCCTTCTTCAGGCTAACATTCGAATTCAAAACATTAATTAGGTTTATTTATTTCATTTTCTGTAATAGTGGTTGTTATCTTTGGAATATTAAAAAATATAAAAACATGACAAAAAATTTCAATTATTGATATCAATATTTGAAGCTAAATTATTTTTTGTTTAATACATTCTACAACCTCTCTATGCTCTATCAATTTTACTAAATTTGGTTAGGTTTTGAAATCGTTGGGTTGGGAATACCTACCAGGCGCGTCCCCGGGGTGGTGGATAGGGGAAAGGCCATCTTGTCAGGGTTCGCTCAAGACGAGATGGTTAGTGGGCGGCTCTAAGTTCGTCCTCTCTGCTTAAAACCGGAGCAGGGTGAATGAAGACCGTTGCCGTGAACCACTTCCCCCTCGCCCGAGCTGTCGTGTCGTGGTTAAGGGCTTCCACAAGTTTCTACAACGATGCCAGTAGTTGCTTTCGGCTACCGAAAGTCCAACTGTTAAATCAGGTCCCGAAAGGGATGGAGGGGTCTTGGCTTAACTGCACGGACCGAGAGGAGACAACCTCAACAAAAACCTAAATCCTAAGGTGGCGGACTAGACTGATGGGATGCGTGGCTGGATAGAAGACCAGTCTACTAGTCCAACCTTGGGGCACCTGGCGCACCCCATTGTATTTAGCCTTACCTCTGCATGCGTGGCTCTGTGGAGGTGGACCTTTTCTTCCCTAGCTACTCGTGGGATCAACCATGGAGGAAGAACGTCTATTAGCGGGACGACATCGCTAATAAACAGGAATTGAAGCAGGACCGCCATAAGAAGCCTTCCACTTCCAAAGTGGAAGGAGCAAAGGGAGGAGCAAAACGACTGGAGCAGATTGGGAACAGGGTGGCATCCATCCCCATTCAAATTGCGTAGCACTGTGCAACTCAAGGGCGTTGCACCTGGGAGCACTTGAAATCGAAGAGCGAGACTTACCTAACTGGGGCCTATCCTACACTTTCCGAAAGGAATAGAATTGGGCAGCTGTAAAACTGCAAGAACAGGGGTCACAATAGATCTTTTAGGCCGCAGTGTAATATCAACCTTGCAATATATACATAGATAGGCTTTGAATTGCAGTACCATCTCACCAGTCCCGAAAAAAAAATATTTAATAAGTAATAATAATAATAATGATAATAATACTGATAATAGCCGTATATTTGCAATTAAACCATTACAAGAACTGTCATACAATTTGCTGTGTGTAAAGGGCAAAATAGTCAAAAAATATTATACAATGAATAAAATAAATAGATAGAATATATATTAGTTAATAGCCATGAATGTTAAAAAAGTAATGTACAACAAACAAGATGCAACAAGCAAGATATATAAAACACGTTAAAAGCATTTCAATGGTGTATAATTCCTTCTTCAGCAGCATCGTCTTCACTGCAGCCTGAAATTTATGTAGAGGCAGCTCTTTCCATTCTTTGGGCAGATTGTTGTACAACTTGCTTCCCCAGTAATCGGTTGCTTTCTGGGAGCAAGTATCCCCCAGTAATCGATGATACGATGTAACCCAGAAGAGTAATCCGTAGCACATAATGGAATGAAAAGTTGCGAAGTATGCCGCTTTCGCTGTTTCGTATGTTGAATGCGCTTTAACCTCCTTATGGCAAACAGAGCAGATGACAGTCTTCTTACGAAATCATCAATGTGCTGGTACCATTTTAAGTGTTCGTCCACGATAATGCCACGAAACTTCGCTGTACATGGTTCACAAGCCAGTTTTTATGTTTTATTTAAATTTATTTTCAGCTTATTTGCAGTGAATCACTGCTCAGCGCCCGCAATGACTGCCGCGGACTTTTAATGCAAAGTTTCTTGGTCCATATCTTGCAGTAAACGCGAAGTGTCGTCTGCGTACATACAGATCTCAGCTCCCTTAACATTGACTGCAAGGTCATTAACAAATACACTGAAGAACAAAGGACCAAGAATGGAACCCTGCGGCACCCCGCATCTCACCTCCATTAGTTTACACTTCAAATCCTTAAACTCCGTCAGCTGGACACGATCTTTTAGGTAAGAGCTTAGTAACATGGGAGGAATACCTCCTACTCCGTAAGTGTTTTCTAGGAGGATATTGTGCGCTACCCGAATCGCAAGCTTTACTTAGGTCCAGCATGTGTATTTCCGCAAATTCACCAGCATCAAAAGCATTTTACAACCTCTTTATGCCCTATCAACTTTATTAAAATTTGGTTATGCTTTGAATTACAGTACCATCTCATCGGTCCCGAAAAAAAAAATTGCTTTAAACATTAATAAAACCCAGACTACAAAAATATGTATTTTGTTCTCCCTTCTGAATTAAGAAAAAAAAAGTATATTTTTGCGCCTCCGTCCAGAAATACTCATTTTGCAGTACTTTAAAGCGGCAGGAAAACGGTAGTTTTCCTGCTTAGTAGGCAGACAAAAATGTCACTAACGGTTGGCCACACTCGATTCCACATGACAGACGTGTAATAAATTGTCATTAAGCTACTGTTCACCCATGCTAAGATGAACTGGTGTCTTCATTGCACTTATTATTGATAAATATATATTAACCTAGAAAGAAAAAGATTTATTCTTGGAAACGTCAACATACTAAGGTATGTATGTAACATGTGTGCCAACTTATACTGTCAACGCCCTAGTGTCAAAATTTCTTTCCTATTTTCAATTCAAAATTTAGATTTGTCCGCCCAAAAATCATACGAATAAGTATTTTTGCTATATAACGGCTACTAATATTATTTCTTTTAATGAAAACTGTGTAACAACAATCAGACCTGAAAGGTCATTTCGATAATGAAACTGAGATTCAATATTATCATTCACAAATCAACGTTGTTATGCGTCTAATCCTTAGATGATACCACCATAATAAATTAATGTGATACGTATCAAATTCATATCTCATTATTTATTATTTCATCAGGCTTAAATATTGGAACAAAGGACATTAATTTTATTATATCGTTTTAAACTAAAACAATATTTTTGTTACTTAAGCTTCCATGATTTCTTAAATAATTTCTCCTGTAAGTAAATATCTATATTGCCTTTTTAAAATATTTTTTTCTGAGTAAATTACATTATGATGAACTGTTAACATGAACATCTGTTACAGGAAGTAACAGGAATTCGGGAAATACTTATATATTATTGGTTATCCTTGCATATACATGTAATTAACTATATTGAAATATCTTGATGTAAGAGCTTTTCAAATGAGGTAGGTAAAGTTAAGCATGACCCTGGAAAAAACAAGTTACCAAAATTGCTCCGAACGACATTTTAAACTGCGCCCAAAAATACTCCTTTTCTTCTTACTGCAACTAGTGTTGCTTTTGTACATTTAAAATATAATGATAAATTACTGTAAGATCTGGATTGGTGGATTTGAATTTGAAGTATAATGGCAAAGTGTATTTCCCCTCAGAAAATAGGATGTATCACCCTATAGTACGTTTCGTTGCACAGATAGAAATAATTGTATAACCCAAAGAACATATTTTATTAATCAAATTCCTTTGTCTCAAAACCATGTTCTTTTCACTAAAGAAACATTTATTTCAAATGGTCAATATTTCTTATTGTTGTGAAATTTATTTGGCTTTATTGAACACTGCTATTTCTTTGAGGTGAAGCATGTTTTTTTGAAGAAAGTAACATTCCTATCGGCGTAATTATTTTTGTTATCAAAGCAACAATCTTACCTTATGAGACATAGAAGCACATCAGACCATTTATCTGGTTAACATCATTTCGCAGGCAGTCAATAAGACACGATATCCAATAAGCAATGGCGAGCAGAAATTAGAGCACTGATTCCCAAATAACTTCAAACTCACACGAACATAACTGGAAAACAACGTCAATACATGCACTAGTGTACAGACTACTAAACTACTGACTCCGAGATTATTTCGTTGTGTAAATACCTGCGTGTACCAGATTTACCGATTGCTGTGATGTATGATATATTAATACCTTTAAGCGTCAATGGGATTAATTTTTGATTATGAACGATCACCTATAATCAATAAGCATTCACACTTGTATGCTTTATAAGTGAGCGATAATCATTATATAATTAATTCATCATTAATTGGGGATTAAAGCCAAATCTTACACATCAGCAAATAAAAATACCTTTTTATCAAGCACTGTTACTATAATGAATGTAACTGAAAGTATGTGAATTTATCAGTGTTTTCACACCAACATAATATTTAACATAATGATCACATATGATGTGATACGTATGTGCATAGATTTTTTATTCGAATGATATTCCCATTTAAATGTATATGTATCGAAATTATAATTATACATTTAAACAATATACTTGAATTTTCCATTTCTTTTTCTTACATTCTTCGAAGAAAAGTAGCACATTTTGTAAGCCACATGACGAAATAACTATATCCTTTCCTACTACTAGGCACCAGCTTGAGCTTGATAAGAAAGGAGTGCCACATCTTAACTATAGGTAGGTATGTTTGCTTATTTTGGTATCTGCGTGTATATAGGATTAAATATGACGTTAAATTGATACTGCAAGCAGCACATTACTGTTTATTATTTGATTTATTTATATCATAATGTGTGTTATACTAAGCTATAAGCAAATAAATGATTGTGTGTATTTAAACTATTTTTACATGGTACATTTTCTCGTGCAATAATATGGACTCGGTATGAATAAGAAGAAGATACTTCAATGCGTGTACTCCAAAAGGAAACTCCTTATACGTTACTTTTATCAATTTAACAAACAGAAATTATGTTATATTTTAAAAAGCTCATTGTTTTTCTCCTCATGAAGTGGTACATTTTTTCAAATAGGGATGCGAGCAATTTATTTATCTAAATCCAGATAATCAATGAACTAATTTTGGGCGAATAAGGAAAACAAAGCACTCGAATCAAATCAAATTATTTTCCTGCACTTTCGCAATATACAAGGATTTGTGCAATATTTTAAAACATCCGTAATGCCGGAGAAATGGTGCTAAAATAATGAATTACCACAATATTGGTAAAAGTAATAGAGAAACGGCAAGGTTAGTAACTTAATTCACAGAACTGTGGATACATGTTTGAAGATATGTATGTAGTGCTAATGTGTAGCAAATAAAAAGCGAGAATGATGACCAACAATAACAAGATCAGCAGAAAGTACTACAAACTTCTGTAATAAAACTAAAGGTGGATACATCGATGTCTACCAAATTTAAGTAATTAGCTATTTTTGTTAAAAAGAACAGCTATTGTTTTCTATCAATTCAACTTCATTATTTATTGTTTGTTGCTTTTCTTAGTTTTAGTGAAATGTTGTGTTGATTATTAAACAAAAATGAAATTGCAATGGAGATTTAATGACGTTTCGCTTTTGTATACAAAAGCTTTATCAAATTTTAAATAATTTAAAATTGAATTCAATTTTAAACCACGTGAACAAAACGCAGCATAAATTTAAGGAAAAATCAAGTAAATTTCAAATTAATTAATGTTATGTAAATTATGTAGTTAATAACTAGAAAATTAAAAGCATGTTAGTTAAGTCTTAATTGGATTATAATTATGAATATTTTGAAAATGGATGAAAATTTCAATTGCAGGGAAAAATGTTTTATTCAATTATTATTCAAAAGTGAAATATCATTAAATTTCCATTGGAATTTCATTTTTGTTTGATATTCAACACAATACTCCGCTACAACAAGGAAGAACAACAAACAATATAAGGATAAACCTAACGGAAAAGAAAATAAATTGAAATAGTTCATTATATAATTACATAATAAGGTTTTTTTAGAAAAGGGCATTTCACTTGTTTTATGTTTCAGTTTTAGGGTATTAGTAAGCACTTACAGCTAACATTGTACATAGATACTTATAAATATTACTAAAATAAAGTTTTTTTTGTGCAATATTATCTAGTTATTGCTTTTGAACAATGGTGAAATAATGATTAAATTTGTACTGACATATAACTAAGAACCAACCATTTTTTTACCAAAGATAATTTTCTAGGAACATCATTTCTTTATAACATATGCAAAATCAATACGACAGTCCCTTAAGTAATATAAAATAGTTGAGTAAATGTTTGACGTTGTTTTTTTTACTAATAAAATATGAGTTAAAATATCCCGTTGCGTTTATCATATGTCAATAGCTAGTACATTGTAACCTGTATTTCTTTGCGAATGCAAGCGTACTCAGAAGTCCTTTCAGTTTACAATGGCTTGAAAGTATTCGTGTTAATATGCGAACATTGTTATTATTCAGGTTGATGCATTCTGTAAACCTCTTCTGGTTATAAGTTCCCAGAAGAATTTTACTCTGCCTCATTCCCTGGAGATTCTCCCAATAATGAGATTTTCTTTGCTCCGTTTCTCTTTTCAATTTCTCCAATATTGTACTGCTACTTATCCTACAAAAAGATTCAGGCCCTACAAAAGGTATTTCAGCCCCTTTTTGCGAGATTATCCGCTATCTCCTTTCCTTCCACTCCTGTGTGACCCGGAACCCAAAAGACGGTTGCTGTATTTCTTTGCCTAGCTCGTTTAATTTCCCTAGGCATTCCCCCTGACCATCATGGAACTAATTTCATGTGAGCTCAGCGCCTTGATGGCTACTTGACTATCAGATATAATGATAATATCCTGCTTTCGATAATTTCTATCAATATTGAACTGGACCCATCTTTCAATAGCGTGTATTTCCGCTTGGAAGATACTTGGGTATTTTCCCAAGCTTTCGAAGTACTTGGTTCTAGGCCCATATATTCCTATTTCAGTTACCTCAGTCGTTTTGGAGTCGTTGATGTACTATTTGATGGCATTTGTATTCCATTTCAGGATGATGTTATGATCCCACTCGCTCTTGTTACTAAGCTTTGTGCTGAATTCCTTCACAAAGCTGAATTCTATTTTTTTCACATGTCATTCCGGGGACATGTCCCAGATTTGATTGCCGTCAGAAGATTGAGGCCTATGCCTAATAATTCCTTCAAAGAGAATCTGATTTCCGGTCAAAATAATATAAATATTTAGGTATTCAACGCTTCTGTTTCCACATTCTACCTATCCTTTATTATGCACCACGAAATGTTGCTCAGGATTGTTTTGGTAGACTTGAAGGAAAAAATAGCGATCCAAGTCTAAGCAAGCAAGAGAGAAAATATTGGTTCCTAGTACTGGTAGAGACCCGATATCTTCTCTCTCACTCGCTTGAGCTCGCATCGTTCAGATACTTTTTTCTATAAATGTACTCAACTAGTAATCTATAATCAACCCTATAGTTGATTTTCAAATCTATATTAATCGATTTTTCACATTATTAAAGATTTAATTGTTGATAAAGTATAAGGTTATATTAATTAATTATTATTTCTTAATAAACTTAAACATATAAAAAGTACCTATAATAACATGTGTAATTTACTCGTATGCTTACCGTAGTTTAGATATTTCCGTCTTCGACAAAATATTTCAAACTTTGACTTCTAAGTCAAAACTGTATAAACGTAAAAACATTTGTATCATTATATATCGCTGTATGTAAGGAAAAATATTACAAAAAGTAGCAGCTCTTTTAAATTGCTACCCAAAATTGATAGCAGCAGGTTCCAACTGTGAACACAAATGAACCGTTTTATGTCACTAGAGTCTATTAATAGGCATTTATTGTGCATTAGAAAAAAATGCTAATCATAATGTAATTATTAATTAATTTTATTGTAATACTGTGACGCCACAAACTAGCTCTTAGTCAGCGCTCAATGGAGAAAGTGAAGAAGAATGACGTCACCCAATTTGTGAATTAGATTTTCGGGACTCTATACGTCAAAATTACGAAAAAGGTAAAAGGTGTGTGCCTATAAAAGAAACTAAATATTTTTCAAAAACTGTACCAAACTTATCATCTATAATGGATCTACTAATTACAAGGTCGGCATTCGTTGATGCCGGTCGCCTAATTACGAAAACGAAAAACCAAAAGACTTAAAACTAAGTAATAAAAGAAGCTTGAGCACCCAACATTTTTTTTGTGAAGTTTGGAAATTTTGTTCTTAAACTGAACTGATAAACGAAGCAATCTTCCCCACAAACTCCTGAACATATATTAAATACCTTAATTAATGCGGATAATTAATAGTTGTAATAAAAATTATTGATTAATAGATTAACGCTATTGTAGGCTGCCTCTAACTGTAAGTTTATTACGATGATATGATATCATTATAAGTTTTTTTTTCTTTTTTCGTGAGTTAGCGGCTGGTTTCTATATGATGAATTAATTTTTTTTAAACAATCAAACTCTTCATTTTACGTTTCGAGAAACTTTATTAATGTTGTCTTCCTCAGAAAATTGTTTATTATAACTTAAATTTTTTATACATTTAGGGACAATCACACTGACATTTTAAAACTTATTTAAAAATTACATTTTTATTAAAATTACTGAAACATGTTGTTAGTCAATTTACAAACTACTGTGAACTGAACATTTTAAATTCAAACTGCCGAAGATTACATTTAAAATACCACGAAAGTGAGCTCAGCGATGGGCTTTTTTTTTAAATTTTTATACTGAGTCAATCAACTTAGAGCTAATAAAGAGCCACTTGCATATATGACTACTAATTAAAGTTAAATATCATACTTAATATCTATCCATTCCTATCAAGTAGTTTTGCTCGTAAAGTAAGGACATAATAATTTAACCAGTGGTAATTATCATCGAAGGCTGCTAAGGATCCAGGTGATCCTTGTTCGAGCAATCATATATGGGTTTCACAATGGAGGTTCCTTTCTTCAAAGCCCTTCAATGTTTCCGGTTGCAGCCACGTGGTAGACTTACACGGGCTTTCGTGTCTAATACAAACGTATAGAGATCAAAGCATATGATTGGAAGGTAATGAGGTACCTAGTTAAAAAAAAAAACTTATAGAAAACCGTATAATCATCTTACAAATAACTAAATTTCCAGTAAAAGTAGAAAACTATGAGGAAATACCTAATGACTGATTTTATAATCATTTTTCATTTTATAAATCAATAAATTACTACTACTACTACTAAATAAGAAATATAAATATAAATGCACCTACTTAAGATATTGGAGGGTAATTGCAACAAAAGCAATCGGAAAATACATATCCGTATAAGCTAATCTGCGCGTATGCAATTGCCACTATGCCCAATAAACGCTTTTAACGCGAAAACTGACTCAATATTTCAATTCTGAGTGGGTATTAAAAAGCATAAGCATATAGACAAATAAACACAATACTGAACTCTCTTAAAAGTTTAATTTATACCAATATCAACAAAGCCCATTTTTGCTAATGCTTTATATATATTTAAAGCTCCCTTAAGCTGAGGGTGACTTTAACATCTCTATTAAAGTGAATTAATTTCAGTGAACTAGGCCTTTAGTAAAAGTTGATTTTTCCAATTTCATTGTTGGCCGGTCACATTTTTTTTTTGATTCCTGGTAGTTATTTTTAATGAGCCTCTGCCTGTTGTCGATGCCAGTTTAGGCACCAAATACCAAATATTGTACTGTGTTGTTTTATAATTATTTGTAATCAGGCTGTAGAAAATGATGAATGCTAAAATAACACAACAAGCACTTACTGCTTCACTTTTTCTCCATATATTTATATGCAATGACAGTAAATGAAAAAAAAAACTAAACAATTAGCGTTTTCACACTATAATCTAGTGTTACCAAAAGCACCTACTAAAAACTTAATAGGTTTATTGAAGATTTTGATTACATTGATTTATAATATTTCCGTTTAGTAGGAAAGCGTCAATAAGAAATAAAGTATCCCCTTTTATTATTTCAAGTTAAATAAAAGTAAAGTGTAGTGTAAAAGTAAAATGACCTATTTATTTTATATTCAAGTGACAATGACATAGAAAATTACAGTCGAGCATTATATTTATTATTCAACAATCTCCCTACATCTCGATCTTGCTATTGCTAAGAATGGTTTAACTGTGGCATGATCTTGACCAACGCACAATAATATTCCTTGCCCTCAAACTTGCACCAGCAACTGTCTGAATATTTAAAGCAAAGAAACCTTTCCTACACCGAAAGAAATTGCACCAAGTACTCTAGTAAACCCAGCGATTTCTATTTTTCTCGACAGCCCTCTCCATTTCCTTGTTATTCGCAGGCATTAAAAGCAGCATTATAAATTCCCCGGTTAATGAAGATATCACATTCGACACTCTTTCGTTTTACTGTCCTAGATGCAGGTGCTTTTGAAATCTACTTTAGAAATATGTGTATTTGCAATAATAAACAAACATAATGTTAATAGCAACAAGATTCATATTTAAATTAAACCGGGTACGCGTGTGCTAAAGCCACGGAATCGGTACTTCAGCTAAAATGACTTTTAACACTTAATTTTAAAGTAAGATTATAAAATCGATTTCTAAAGTTAAAGTGGACTTTTAATTTTAAAGGTAAGTACATTATGAAACCGGCCCTAAACGAGAAGAACTTAAACACTGAAAATAAAGAAAAAAAATGATTACAATACTTTTCTATCATTATAACTTCTAGTACAGTTTCTCAATAAATCAGACTCTTGAATTAGTGGCCATATTTTATTCTTCGTTATACTTTTTTTTTGGATTATTGCTTTACATATTTATTTTTGCTTTACGTACTGGTGTGGTTTGGACAACCCATTTATCGCTGAATGTATTTTAAGTTGCATATTTTGCTTGTTATGATTTATTTGTCTGAACAGCTGATTTTCAATTTACCGAGAATTATCACAATTTTGTTTTGTTTTGTATAAGTTTAGTATAAGAGTTTATTGTATGATATTAATTATGTAGTGTTAAGATTTTTTAATTAATCCAGTCATTCAAATGTCTATTGTTCGCTCGTGCTGATTTAATGCGTATTCTATTAAATATTGTCGTTGTAATATACGTCTGCGTTGTACGAATTTTGAGAGAGGGATTCATTTTATTTTGAAACATTTAACTTTTTCTTCTTTAATTATAGTCAATCAAGGAATTTTTATTGTAATAATTGTTAACGTATTAAAGTGTGCATTTGTTAGATATAAGATCAATTATTATTTTTTGTTTAGGAAGATTTTTTTAGTTTTTTCTCTCGTTTATATTTAAAGAGTTAATTTTTCGGTTATTCTATTTTGCTGTATTTTTAATTTTTCTATCACCTCGTTTGGGTGAGTAGAAGCATTGTTCTTTCATTTAGCTTTCTCATTTTGCTGTAAGTTTCTAGCAATTTTTCGTGTAATTAACAAAGTCTGATTTCATTTACTCACAATTTACTTTTCGCGATTAGATTAAAGTTTTAATTCGCGAGAGTAACTCTGAGATTAATTGTTGTTTTGCTTTTTAAAATCTTTTCCGTTGAGTTAGCTAATATATATATTTTTTTCATTTTTAATTCATTTTGCATTTTTTTTATTTATTTCATTCAGTACACAGCAGGACGTTTCGATGATTACCTATATATCGTCTTTTTCAAAAGCCATATCTACATCTGGACAACCTTATTCTATTAAAAAAATCAATTTAAACCAATTTAATTGAAGAATTAAATTGAAGAACCTAAAACATTTTACTCAATGCGATGTTTCAGCATACCTATGCCGTCTCCAAGCTACAATAACGATTTTTCATTAGTACTAATAACTATAGAACTAAGAATTTAAGTAATATCTTCGTAAAATTTGTAAGTGAAACTAAAAATTTTAAAATTAATATTCCAACTGCTGTTATTCAACAAAATCAACATTTAACTGAGAAAAGCTTAGAGACTTAGAATTAAAATGCTTTTGGTATTACAGCTTAAGTTTTTAAAAATACCCTACAAAATAATGATTACCCTACTTATTTCATCAATAGAATTTTAAATTTGAAAGAAAATAATAATCAGGAAAATCAAGGTATGGTAGAGCAACGCCTTAAATTAATTTATATCCCTGAATTGTCGGAAAAAAAAGTGGAAACTGATAAAGAAAAAATATTTTTTTTTAAAGTAATACTTTGGAAAATTTAAATATATTGGATAGTATGAAGAGAACTAAACTAGATAAAGTAAGCATTAGAAATGTAGTATATAACATTAAATATAAAGGTTGTCGGAACAGTTATATAGGAAAAGCAATCCCTAAAGAAATATATCCAAAAACATAAATGAAAAAATCAATACAGGTCTCTGAACGCTTTTTGAATGAAGACACCAATTTGATTTCGAAAAAACACCATATTAGATGTTGAGGTTAATTACAAAAAAGATTGATTTCCGAGTGTTTATACATTGTGGATAATCATAATTGCAATTTTAGATCAGACGTAAGTTTGTGCAATAATAACCATAATGTAATATTGTATCATAATAATGTCATCGTAGCATAGAGTTGCGAGGTTCTTTGGTGCTTTGGAAAGACACAGTTACTTAGGTTTGTTTAATTATGACTATGTGGTTGTTGCTTTACTATTTTATCTCATTATATATTAATATTCAGAACATTTATGTATTTTTAGGAACATACAAAAATGTTTTTTACCAACTCAAAGGAAAAACGTCACTGTGCAGGGAGAATACGTTGTATTCTCAACGCATATACAGCAGAAGCCACATTTACTACGAACAGCAGCATGCGCTACATACATATAACGATGTATATAATTCTTTGCGGTATATATAACCACACACACATTTCTCGAACGTATTAGAATAACATTTCTTATAAGTATTTTAAAATTGAGATCCGAATTAAAATAATACGTTTATTTTGTAAATTGTTATGGCGCACAATACCTTTGGTGGGCGCAAATCGGCAGGCATCCGAGCAGGCAAGTTTGGTCAAGGCATCGAATGGGGGCTTTCGTACTTCTAATTACGGAGAACGGCTCAGGACAGGTACATATCTCGGGCAAATCATCGTTTCAGAAAATTTAGGTAGGTAAAATCAATGTAATTAAATTTGTTTTTAAAATAACCCTGATTGGAATTCGGAATAAATAGGATTTTTTCAAAATAGCCGTTAAAATTTATAAAAGTTACTCGAGACACGTCCGTCTCTCACGGAGGTTTTTTAATTGAAATTTCCTAACAGACTTCGATAGCGATTGTCTTCGCAAGGGCATCAAACTGCCTCAGAAGAGTTCGTTAATTTTACCGATGTGATGGGAATAAAAAAATAATCAATGCAAAATTATGGAATCACCTTACATTCATTGTAAAATAAAGGTAGGTGTATGTATATCATAGGAAAAATACATTGTAAATTTTACAAAACAAATTACTATACTTAACAATCTTAAAATACTAACTGTAGGATGAGTATGCAACCTCGCATACGCATCAATTTTGACAAAACCGAATTCCAGCAATTTTCCCTGTCTTCTTGTTGACATATCAATGAACTTGGATTGCAAATACATATACAAACATTATTAAACTAAATTTAAGCAAAATAAATACACTGCAAAAAAAAAACGTTCTTTCGAACTGAACTGGATCCAGCTTTGATCTGTCAAAATCTGTTGTAAGTATTCAAATTATATATTTGATTTCAATGTGTAGGTATTTCACTATTGATCATCTTTACCTCTTGAAGGAACAATTCTAAAGGAAAATGCCTTGAAGGACTTGCCACATGCAGAGGTCTCCTACACCACCTAGAAATCGTGTGGCTGTTAATTTCTGCCAATTAAATAATATCAGTGTAATAAACCATGACAATAGATATATTTTATCCATTACTAACGACGTGCACTCACATATAATAATATCCTTCCTTTTAATTATATTTCATAAGTGTACATTCTCAGTTTAAATGTTGATTTTCGTTTATAAAAATAATGACGGTTGAAATATTATTTTAAAAATTTTGAGTGTCACTAACAAATTTCAGGAAGGTATTACTTAAATTACCAGTTTCTTTTGGTTATTAGTACTAATGATCAATTGTTATTGTAGCTTGATTTATTGGTTAATAAGTTTGGCTAAGGAACTACAGTTTCTTAACTGCTGATTAATATCTGATATTTACACATTTATTACTGTTAAATTTATAGAGGGGTAAATCAAGAGAGTATCAAACCATCCACATATCTGTTCCAACAGAAAGCAATTGAGTTGTTTTTCTTTATTAGAGACTTTTAAAAAGGAGTAAAGCGATAATGTACAAGTAAATGTTAAACCCAGTTATTCAATTTTATAAGGAATTTAATTGCTGAAAACAATTCCTGTTACGTATTACTGCATTTACGCAATGTAGCTACAACTTTCCTAACAATGTACTTAGCAAACAATCGCCCGAGTGCTTTTGTAATAAGTAGTTGTGTTCGGGGAAAATGAGGTGCAAAATCGGTTCGTGTAAAAGACGCTTTGTGAAATAGAGGTAATAAAACTATTAACACCTTCATTATGGCCGAGGATAGTGCATGTAAATAACAGTAACAGGCGACAATTGGCCGCGGAGCATAGTTAAGTTGCAGCGCCACCACCACGACTGCGGCAGGTATTTATACTGACGTGATTATTGTTGAATCGAAGCGATTCGAATTCAACGGAACACCATTTATATTATCGCTGATCCTAATTAACCGCTATTAAAAACTATAGCTACGAACTCAGTAATGGATGTAGGAATGTAAGCAGTTGCGAAGATTGACGGCGTGCATTGAAAGCATATACAACTAGGAAGTTAATAGAATTGAAACGGTAAAAGCTTTCATACGTATCTCCACGCAAATAGGTTCTGTTTTACTGACCGATATAAGATAAAGACATAAATGCTTTTATTGCAAGCGGTTATAACGTTCTTTCAATTTCTTTCTTATTTATTTTTAATTAAACAAATAAATGGAGAGCAACAAAATCAAACTGGGACGCTCGAATTGAACGGCTCCGTAAAGTGGCTAAATTCAATTCCCTATCAATATTTGCGGCAAATCCTTTAAGATTTTACTATGAAATAAAAGTGTTCGCACTGAAATTATGTTTATAGTAACAGTTATGTTAAGGGCACACTTGTTGTGCTCGCCGTAGAGCTCCGTGCCTGTGGGATAGCCTCCCGTCCTCGTCTAACTCTAACGTCGTTGGAATCGGGGCGTCCCACTCTCGCACTGTACAAGCTCAAGAATCGAGTTTAGTACTTCATAAACTAGAGGCGCACGCGAGCTTCCGAGGTTGAAATCTTAGGTTACAGAGGAGGGCTGTTATGGTGCCGTAAAGACGAGTGATTTGATTTTATGTGTTTCGGTTAAATATCGCTCTATTCGGGACGACCGCCCGAGGATTCCTTTAATGTCGAGCTATCGGTGATGTTTTGATGAGATTGACGTCAAGCGGAATGTGTATAAAAGTCACATAAAGATGGAATACAGTAGCGATTATCCGTGCAGTAAAGGAATCAATAGAATGGTGTTTTATCTTCTTTTTCTAGGTGTACGACAAGTATAAAGATAGACACATGTAGTCGGACACATTAATACTTTGAATTCCATTGGTGATGATTGCAGATTGTTAGAATACCTAGAAACTTTTGAATTATAGTTAATAAAAATCACACATTTAAAGCATTTGAATGTTTACGAGTAAAAAACGTGTAGCATTTACTAGGTCAACATCATTGAAATAAATAACTAACAGTAGATATATCGTTCAAATTAAGAACAAGGAATATGAAACAAAATAACACCAACGATGACATTAAGGGTCCTTTCAAGACACCTGAAAAAATAATTGTCTTATCTTATTGTCGGGAACCAATTTTTTTTTTTTTTTTTATTCGAAAGTAAAGTTTCAAATTGCTACAAATTTACAGGTTTTTATTTATTTATGAAATTAGTATTTTTTAAGGCAAGAAGTATAAAAATCTGTATAAAAATAAAAAAATAATAATTAGCGGTTTGACGTTGAATATAATTTGAAATTTATAATTGTTTGAATTTTACTCACAAATATAAAACCCAAATGTTGAGTTATTTTAGGCATCCGTCATTATATAACAGAAATAAAGTAGATACATTAAGTCTTTTTTTGTATAAGCTTTTGAAAGATCCGACCTTGTTGGTTATTCAGATCATTTTGCAAAATTAGGGTTTGAAAGGTGGTGGGAAACTAAGAATGATTATTTATTTGAACATTAATAATTGTACTTACTAATTTTGATTTTAGGGCTAGAAGTAGAGGTGCGCATTTTGGGAATTATCTCGGCTCGGGCAAGCTCGGTCCGACTCGCTTAGTAATTTGGCCTGGCTAGCTCGATCCGGCTGATGACATTTACCAACCCAGTTCGTGCAAGTTCGTGGGTTAGCCCGTCGGCGCGTCGAATATAGCGATTATCCTTTAAAAGTTTGTCATTTTTTACGTCGTTTTAATTTAAATATTTTTTATGTCCGACTGCAGATATCAATAAAACAAGTTGTTGCAGCTAGTGCTGGCGAACACTTTGAGTTGATAATAAAGTAGAGTAGGCAATTTATATAATTAATATTTGTAATGCTGGTACGCATTTACATTTCTTTTTATAAAAAATACATATATATTGCGGTGTTTCATAAGAGGAAAGCTATCAAACATATTAGATGTAATTATTATTTTATGTACACACCTGTTTGTAAATCCAGTATAATTTGGGTTAATTTGCATTAGTAGCCGGGTAAATGGAATATATAATTTATCGTCTGGCAACTGTACGATATTCGGGTGTCCTAGGTTTCGACTTTACTTGAATGGGGTAGTGACTCAATGTAATTAGTAGGAAAAAATGAATGCAGTCCTTGGATATGGGGGTTTTTTGATAAAAAAAGTCTTCGAAAAGAACTGTTTTTATTTTTATTAAGTTAAGTGAATTAAACCATATTCGTGTGGTATATCTGGTATCGAAGGGATCTTCTTTGTAAATCCATGTAATTACCTTCGATCTAAGAATATACAGAAATATGTCAAGATTGTTCGACATTATAAGAAATTTGCTGTGTTTATTATACTTTGGTACATTTTCTATATGGCATCGAATTCGAATGTAATTATACACTTTCAATGCTGTGAAGGAGGTTTTCCCTGGATTTTTATGATACCGGTGTTGTTCTCCCGATGTGAACCCTTCTCTGCAATCATCTGGATTGTCACTGCGAGGAAATCCCATTCTGAAGTAATCTGGGGTGTGTCAAGCTGATAAACGAGGTATCTGGTCAAAGCATTGTTTAAATTCCCCTGTATGTAATATTTTGTGCATTTTGTGGTTATTTTTCATGTCTGTAAAATGACAGTTTATACTGAAATTTTAATGTGTATAAGTTGGTAGACCAGGTTGGTGATTTTCTTTCTCTTATGATAGCGGGATATTTAAAAGTTATTTTGAGAATTTAATAATCCAAATGTATACTGGATAATTGATGATATTTGTCTTGCACATTCCAAATAAGTATACTCACGTTGGGTAAGAGCTCTTGTAGTCTTTATATGTTTTTGATATAAACGTGTTAATAAATTATACATCTTATTAATAATTACACTGTTTTATTAATAAAAGCGCATTTGATACATTGAGCTATTAAAAATTAAACTATAAATTCAATATTTAACAGAGTAGAACATAATAATATAAAAGTTAGTTATCTAGGGGACACTGATATGTTACCCAAATGAGTGCACGGCTTGCACTCATTTGGGTAACATATCCACGACTGAAAGAAAAATATAAATACTACTCATTGGTTAGTAAGAGGGGAGATCACTAGTGTGCATGATCTGGAGTGATGAGCTCTAGATATCTTGGATATATACGGTATTTTAAAGCCCTCTAGTGAATTGGGATTGTATTGTGTCTATCATTAAAGATATAGAAGAAGGTATCTGTAAAGAAAAAGCAGATTTTAAAAACATTAGCCGGGCAAATCTATATTATAGAAATCACAATAATATATTTGCCATGATTTTATGTTTACTATATTTTCAAACCTAAAAGTTTTTTTGTACAAAATTTCAGGCAATACGAACCGAAATTTGATCATTAAAGTTTTAAATATTACGTATTAAACCAACTTATATTCTCGAACATAAGAGTTATGAATCTTATTGAAGATTTATAGAAACAAAATATTTGCTTCGGCATCGGATGCTGCTTCAAGCCAGGACTTTCAGGAAAAGACAACAAAATACATTCGATTAAAGGACAACAGTCAATGCAAAATTCATTACTTGGCCAAATAATTGTAAAAAATCCAAAACTAAGAAAAGTAAATTAATTCTTTCAGTAAATAACTTCAAAAATGGATCAAAAAGAAATGTACCTGTTTACAGTGAATCTCGTATAATATAAAATATTCACTAGTTCAGCTTAATTGTTATAATTGTGGCATACAATTTTTTATCTGTACCTTGCAAATGATATCCTTGTTATTTTGTGAATAAAGTGAATAAAACAAATATTATACATTAATTACAATGGAATTATGTTTTCAATTATTTATTTTAAGGCTGGAAAGGATCCATATCAAATTAGCATTTATTAATATAGGTCTATTGATATAAATAATCACAAATTAAGTCGGTGGGGTTTTATTATACACATTCTATCATGAAACACACTTATCTATACAGCTGTTTTCGATTTTAACATACAGTGACCGCATAAATATTGCAACATATGGGAAATTTTTTATTGTTAAAATATACTAAAACTTTTTTGGGGGATAGGTTGTGCATGTCTAGAAACCCCAAAATTCATTTTGACACACGTCGTGTACACACCACCGTATGGCGGTAAATTTAAAAAATATGCCGTGAATCTGCAAAAAGTGAGGTTAGATGATATGGTATCCAAAAAAGTTATTTGAAAAAGTTGCTTAGAGTTCTATTTTGAGGCTGTATGCAAATTTTTGTAAACATATTTAAGAAAAAATAAAAATCACAATTTTTCCAAATATTGTTTCATTCAATTACATATTTCCATTTTTTTCGCTTTTATCAGCTCAGCTGCAACACTACTTCCAAATTTGATTGATACTCAAATAATTTTGTCAATTTTTGCATGATTAACGTAACGAAAACTGAAGAGTACGATTTCAGTGTGACAATTGTTGTCGCAAGGGACTATATCTAGTAATAATAAATAAAATTTTACAAGCATTTTCTCTATAGACCACTTAGCAGACATTACTTTTATTGAAAATTATTATATTTCTTGTTTGTTTTCGGCATTGAAGTGGAAACCGTTAGTCAAAAACTGATAATACTACATGCACGCACCGAAGGTTTTGAAGTAGATTTTGAACAACCTGAAGAATTAAAGAACAACCTGAAGAAATTCTGCATGAAATTCTATTGTTTATTGTGTCCATTCTTCTGCATACAATAAACAGTAGGTAAAATAAAAATGATAGTAATTGCTTATTTGCCAAAAAAATTAATAGTATATTTCAAACCAAGGGAGGAAAGTGCTCTATTGTAATTGTCCAAGGCCTGCAATAGCACTTTCCTCACATGGTTCGAATGGTCGTTTTTCCCAGCCAGTCTAATTTTAACTAACTCACAGGTATATCTTTATTATTTTTGTCTTAATTAATTAATTAATGTCTAAAAATAATAAAGACATACCTGTGAGTGACATGATAGATAGTAGGCTTAATCTGTCAAATATTTTTTGAGAACTGTCAAGTTAGCGTCGTTTTAAAAGTGTTTAATAATAGTTTACCTAATTGAAATTAATAAAAAAAAATAGTTTACTACATTATTTTGCTGTTTCTAATTTCAAAGCCTACCTTACTTATAAGAAACAGAACGATATGTATGTCTAACAAGTATGCATTTCTTGAGTTTCATTTCTTGTTCTATTATTTAAATGTTTTTACTTATTAAGTATTCCTATCATTAGCTAAAAATACTGGTTATTTATTTCTACTGAGTTTTGTAATTTCGAAACCTACATAAATACCTTCGGTGCGTGCAATAACATTGTGAGGGCTCAGATGTTTAGTGTTATGAGTTTTGGACTACCGATTTTACTTTAACGCAGAAAACAAAAAGAAAATATGATAATCTTCAATAAAAGTAATGTTTGGTTGTTGTCTAAAGTAGTTTAGACAAAAAATGTTTGTAAAATTTTATTTATTACTAGTAGATACAGTCCCTTGCAACAATAATTGTCACACTGAAATCGTACTTTTCAGTTTTCGCTATGTTAATTATGCAAAAATTGACAAAACTGTTTGAGTATCAACTAGATTTGCAAATAGTACTGCAGCTGAGCTGCTAATAGCAAAAAAAATGAAATATGTAATTCAATGAAACAATATTTGGAAAAATTGTGATTTTTATTTTTTTTTAAATATGTTTACAAAAAAATTGCATGCGGCCTCAGAATTGAATTCTAAGCAATTTTTTCAAATAACTTTTTTGGATATCATGTCATCTAACCTCACTTTTTGCAGATTCACGGCATATTTTTTAAATTTACCGCCATACTAGTGGTCACGTGACGTATGTCAAAATAAATTTTGGGGTTCCCAGACATGCACAACCTATCCCCGAAAAGAAGTTTTAGTATATTTTAATAATAAAAAAATTTCCCATATGTTGCAATATTTATGCCGGTCACTGTATATAATATCGCAGTATAAATTATTAAAATCAAAGACTAATTACGAAACAAATTTGACCGCCTGAAGAACGTCTCCAGTGTCTTTTACCCATTAAATTATATCAGCAATTCCAGTATCTTAGTACCCTGCACTAATCTGTACATTTTGGCTGATTGATCGAAGTAATCCTATGCGTTCATTTTTGGCTTGCTAAAAATTGCTTTGCCTTGCATACACACAAAATGTGGCAAGTGTTCTCTGTCATGCCATTAGACAGACTGCATTCTGATATCTCCAGTATTGCTCTTAATTTTCTGTAGAAGTCATTTCAGTGTATAGGGTCCTGTTGGGAAACCTGTTGTGATGCAAAGGTGGTTCCTACTGAACTGCAATAGTCCTTCAGCCTTCTTTTCCGACAATTTCTTAATAAAGGTCTTGCCATGAATTTGCCTGATTGTTTAATACTTTCTTTTGTTTCTCTTTGACCAAATTCCTCCAATCCAACTTGAGTTGTTCCCGTGCTATGTTTTTAGACACTCCTAAAATAGGTGCTGGGCCTGTAAATGAAGCAGATGATCCCTTCTCTCTAACTCATTGGTTCTTTAGTTGCCTAGGCACGTATAGCAAAGAGTTTTTTATTTTATTTTATTCTGCTTAGTTTCGGTAAACGGTTTTTTTTTTCCGAGATCGTAATCATTTAGAATTAGCAAAGCAGATTTAGCTCCGTGAGGGCGCCTGACAGGTAATAAATTGCTTAAGCTTTATTTACTTCGAAAAAAAAATACATTCCCAAACCAATCTTGATTGTTTCTTAGGATTCACTAGTGCCCTTATTATCGTCTGGTTGTCTGTTGCTGTATATCTCCGTTCATTTCCAGAAGCCATAGTGCTAATTGATTTCAGTCGCACAATGCAATATTGCGTATACGTATGCGTATGCTTGAAAAACCGTCGCACATTTTCTTAGTGGAAGGGTGGTCATTGTATTTCTCACACCGCTGAAGATTCCAGCTTTTGATCTACCTGTAAACCACATCAATTCTGCGGAGCCGTTTTTGTAGTTGGATTGATTCCAGTTTATCCTATCGTGATTTTCACCTCGAAATTTCTGTTAAAAGGATATTTTGCAATCATGTGATCTAATGGTTCGCAGCTCTACTTAGAACACCATAAATGTTAATCCTACGTTGTTAGGTATTCTGTCATGCTTATAGGGTGTGCCCGAATAAAGTTGATATTCAGTAGAATTATGAACTTTTCCTATGAAATATAAGGGTGAGAAAAGGTGACGCGAGTTGAACATAATATCTTATCAAAGGTATGGTGTGGGTAGAGTCACATATGAGCGTAGGTGTGAATGAGCAGGGCTAGCCCGTTTTGGCCCAGGCCAGACCGAACAATTTCAAATGTGGGCCAGACCAGGGCTTTCTAATAATGAGACGAACGGCCAATCAGGGCCGTTCGGCGCACTACGCCCGTTCGTCTCATCAAGTCCATAGGGTTCTTCAATCTTCTTCAGGTCAAATTTGTCTCGTAGCTAGTTTTCAATCATAATAAATCATTATACAGTACTATTTGTATTGCATAAAATGAAGGACATACACCTAGGTATGTGTTATTGACATGTTACAATTAATAAAATTGCACCGCATTAATTTGTGACCATTATCATACCACTGGATCTATATTTATCATAGTATTGATTTAATATGAATCTTTTACAGGTTAAAGCATAATTCCATTTTAATATCGGTGTACAGTACTTGTTTGTTCACATTGATTAAAATAACAATCATCATTTAACTGCAAGATGTAGATAGTAAATTATATAATAAGACCCAGAATTTTAAGGTGAACTTCTCTCTCTGAGAAACAACAGGCACTTAAGCGGAATTTAATAATTAATGTTACGGGATTTTACTGATTATCTTTTACAATAAAGAGCCAACTACTGTTTATATTTGTGCCAAACTATTAAGAAATAGATATACAATTCGTCAAAATCATAACAGATGAAGTTAATTTTTAATTACTTCCATAAAATTTCGTCATAATCTTATTAAGGAGCAACGAAACTTTTTTATTTTGTATTAAATAAGTCCACACTATAGTTGTCAAATAAACAAGAACCTGTATTAGAATTACATCACCTTTGTATGCATAATAGGTTATATCTATAGGTATCTGTCTTAGGATTCCCCACAATTTGATTTAATATTATTATAATCGGTGAGGATTTATTCAGAAGCCGCTTAAGATACTAGAATATCACTGGAAATTTATGCCCTTACTGTCATTAATTATATATTAAACTACCTATGCAAATTATCCTTATATAAGTTTCTTTAAAGATACGCACATTTATAATCGATATAAATGGCCATTTTCTTGTTCTACGTAGGTAGCTATACTCTACATTTCTTCTAGAACTATTATCCATTTCTAGGTATGAATTGGCCTTCCTTCCACAAGCATGCATTTTATTTTATAAAATAAACATCCTTTACTAATAAATTAAAACATTAGACATATGAATATTAAGCACTCATATTAGTAGTTATTTATGTTGTAGTTAAATGCAAAAATTGTATGAAATGAATATCTTAAGTTATTTTCAAATAAAGAGAGGAAGCAAATATGATTTACAATTTTTGAGCGTATCTATTTTAGTAAGAGACACGGGTTGGATCTCAATCACGCGCAAAATATTACCTACACATAACATCTTAATAACACCGTACGTACGCAATTATTCACAGAGGATTGCATCAATAATGAAGCATTATCCGGAAGTTCCGGTCTTGTTGCACGTGCGGAGCGCCCTCTCTGGTCGCCGATATTAATGCGCAGCCACGACGGAGACGACATCCGAGCGGCCATGATTCAAAATGAACGATGTTCGGACTTAGACCAAGTTTGTGCAACTTCGGAGCGCCCCGTTAAAGAAAGAAGGATTTATGGGGTGTTTTTTTCCCTTATTTGAGCCGCTTGCTTCCTTCCTTCCATACATCGATTTGTCTTCTTTTTGTCGTTTAACGTTTAATAATGATTTATTAGAGGGACAGGCCTTTGATCACCTGCATAAGACGCCGAAATGACCTCTTAGATGATGAAATATTTTTTGTTTGCGAGGAAACATTTTTTTTCTAGTTCTTTCTTTTATTTCGTCTGGCGAACAATAAAGGTGAAAGCTGAAAGTGTTCCTAAGAAGAATTCTTGGAGATCGAAATGACTGCGAAGATTTTATTGTTGATTAAGTAGTATCCATCACGTTTATTAAAAGATAAAAAAAGTGAAGAACAAACACTTGGTTAGTTGCTCCGATATACAATTATACGAATGTACTTTCCAATCGCGACATATATTTTCTCCGTCACTAGGTTTCACTTATGCATTAACGATGACGTAGAAGCACCGACTGTACTTGTAAGGGATTTGAAGGAATAGCCATGTTTGGATATGCAGCCAAAATTTAATTAAACGAAATTCCTTTTACTGTCTATTTAAACTGTTCGTATTTAAAACGATAATAGTGTTAACTGAGAAAGAGTTAATTTTTTCCTCAATGTAGGCGTTAGCCAGACAGCGTCCTCAAAGTCTGCAAACTTTAAGGACATTATCTCTATCCAATTTACTTTATAATAAAATACATTTCAGCAGTGTGAAGCAATTAAGTAATTCTAATCTGTTAATTGACACTTTTGTAATAGTTAAGTCAGTTAGTTTAGTGCGGAACAACCCATCTACTGCGACCACTAAGGTTTATTGTAGAACGGGTGTTATCATAAAATTCGCCCAAGAAGTGGGCCCTTGCTGAATAAGATTGTTTTCAGATCTTCTAGGGAAGGATCAACCTTCTCAAAGTTTGCATACCTGCTTCCAGTGGCAGCAGAGCAGTGGCTGAAAATATGCTGAACTGTTTACTCGTTTTCTAAAGACCGTCGGCATTCTCATTGGAGAGCCCAATTCTGTGTACTTTCTGTGTTTATAGTGACTTGTAAAGACAGAGACAATTGCCTTGATCAAGTACCCAAATTAAGAATAAATTATTAGCTATCCTCTATACCTATGTTTAGGGTATGTTTACAGCTCCAGATCAGTTTATAGTTGCATTTATGTGCCTCTACTTTTAGCACTACAATTACTGAATTTGTTTATTGATTTCTAATTGTAATTTTTATCCAACATCTCTCTAATACACATTTCACTGGAGTAAAGTTCAGCCAGAAAGATCGTTTTGTGTTGTCCAAGGTTGTAATGTCTTCTGACTCTTGGACTGCGACAAAATATTTCTCCGCCTATGTTCGAATTTCGAACCGTTCGTATACCAGCAAGTGTCTATCTGCATTTTTTCGTTGAATCTCTATTCCTCTCTATTTGGGAAAAAAGTTAGTGAAGTATGAAAAAACCTGTTATCCACACAGACATATGGCGATTGATTCGCTATTTGCCAAAGGCGAAGTTCTGTTATTCTAGCCTTTCTTTTCACAACAATGTGCGAGGAAGGTAAGCCCAAAAGAGCTTCTAGCACAAATGACTAGGAAGAAAGCATTGCTCCGGTGATTGTCACACTTGCGATCCTTTGAATGGACATAAGTTTTACTGTGGCTCTGGCTTGTTGCGCCTTTTGCCACCAAACTATTGCTTCATAGCTTTCCATAGTTGGATAATGGACTAATTTTGGAGATATCCCCAAAATTTCCCACATATCCCTCAGCATGTTCATAAGGATAGCCTTGCCTTACGAGAAATGCGGATTCCATGATAGTACCTTATCAAATAGCACGCTTAAATATTTTACAATATCTACAGATGCAAGCTTTACACCTTGAATAATGGGTGGTATTAAGTGCTCCACTTTCTTCTTCCTAGTGAACAGTACTACCGGAGTTTTGTTCGGGTTAATGCTCAGGCTTCTCTTGCTACACTAACTACAAATGTCGTTAATCACATCTTGGAGTGCCAAGGAAATTTCCCTCTCCCGATAATCTTAATAGTATTACAATATCATCCGCATATGCCTGCACATCGTCTCTACACGCATCAATAATAGCCAGCAGGTCGTTCACTAGTTTTATAATAAGACTACTAAATCAACACTAAACCTACATCATACTCGGATGAATAGCTCAATTATATCTTTAATTTATCCATTTCAATGAAATTAAACATGCTGAAGGCTATGGAAATATAATTTTATAAAGGTATCAGACAATTCATTTAAAAAAAAAAAAACTGTGTACAACAGGCCGATTATTGAAGGAGTATTAATTCAGTTGAATCCATTAGTTATGATATTGCTGGAATAGTAGAATCCACATCTGCAACCGAATGAAGAATTAGCTTTGAAACGAATCTTCTTTTCATGCTAATTTTTATTTATTGACATGCGCCACGCATATGCGAAAATATGTTTACAAAAGCATTCTTCTTTGACCTGCTATATCAATAACATAAAAAATAAACCACTGACTGGAAGGTAATATTTTCATTTCTTTTGTTCCGTGAAATATTTTTCTCTTTGGTGTGTAACTTTTAGTCCACCAAAGCGTTTCCATCTTGTGTATTGCTTGGCCCCTTCAACTTCTTCGACAAGTTCAAAAAAAAAATGTTCGATGATAACGCCTTATGATAGGAAAATTTATTTTTATTAACCATTTTGCTTGGTCTTCTTGTTTACTTGACGGAGTAAAGACTTGAAGTTCATCCATAATAAAGCATAACGACACTTTCTAATGTGCTTAACTAACTAAACTTAAGTAAGTAAACAATTCGACATAGAATGAGTATTGAAAATAACAAATCTTTGAGTGAGCTGCGAAGTGGGACACAATTTTCCATTACGTTAGCGTATGTGTGCATACAAGGATACACTTATTTTGTCTAGACTAAACTGGTTGATGCTAACGCACCTAGGACAAACTACTTTTGTTTGGGTAAATCTAGTTGAACCTGTCACACTTAGGAAAAATAATGTGGCCCAGCAAATATTAATACTAATAAAGTACTAATTCTCAAATCAGATTTGACCAGTAACATATATGGTAAATGCATGAGGATCTAAGTGCAAGACATGTACCTTCTCGGATTAAACAGATTTTATCTTCATAAACTACTGCCGATTTCTGACTATTGTGTGATATTATCCATTGTTTATTTATCGAACACATTTTCAAATCAAGACTGGTTTGGGAATGTATTTGAGAACTGAATAGCATGGCAGACCGAAATAAAATCACTTTACTATGTGTGCTTGGATCTTTGGCAATCGAAGCATACGAAAAATTCGGTGAGTTACCAAGGAAGGTCTCCTCCGCTTCATATATAGACCAAGAACCTGTTCTAGGAGTGTCCAGAAACACAACACGAGAGCAGGTAAGAAGTTGGTTAAAAAAAGCACAAACAACAATGGGATAAAAAACCAAGCAAAATCATGGAAAGGCATTTATTAAGGGACTATCAAAGAAGAAGACCGAAGAACTACTGCAGCTCACAATTAATAGGAATCATTTTCGCATTGCAATAGGTCTCCTTACAGATCATTACGCACTTAAAAATATCTACAGAAAATTGAGATGAACACTGGAGATATCAACTGCAGACTGTATAATGGGATGACAGAGAACGCTTACCACATTCTGTGTGATTGCGAGGCTCTGTGCCCAAAAAGTCAGGCAATTTTTGGCAAGCCAAAAATGAAGAGAATGAATAAAGAAGTTTACTTCGATCAACCAGCCAGAGACCAGAAACAGATTAGAACAAGATACTAGGATACTGGAATGGCTGATACAGAGGCACCCTGTAATACTTTCAAGCAATTTGGAATAATTTCAGATAAGAAGGATTCGTTAATGATGTGACACAACAGTAGTATTAGGTAAGGAATGCTGTTACTTATTACATGAATGAGAACATTATCCAAATCGGCTGAAAATAATTTCACAGGACAGGGTTCCCACAAAACAAAATGCTGTTATCAAAACTTGTCTCTTTGTTAATAATTAATAATAATAAAATATTCTTTGTAGCAAGTGTTTATCATTTTAGACAAACCACGAACGTAAATATGTAAGTAAATGGTTGTTAACTACTGTAAAAGTTAACAGTTTTTGAAAAGCATTGGTGTTTTGCGTTTATTTACGCTGTTGGGGGTAGTTCCTGTTTGTGATAGTTGACATATATTTTCAAAGGATAGGTTTGGATGAAAGACTATTAAAAAAAAAGATGAATGAATGAACTAAAATATCTTTTTTTGTTACAAATGAGTTACAAAATGTGTTTTAGAATTCTTATCTTACAGCCTATCTCAGCCCCAAACATCAGAGATTTTAGTTGAATGCAAATTAGCTAATGAAAGCTAGTTTGTAGAGAGAAAGATTTTATAAGGACTATTTTGCCAATACATAAACATTTTACCAATTCATGGACAATGTATTTACTACTAATTTTTCATTCAGCAGGCAGTATGATAATAGATTCTTAACAGCGCTTGTTAAAATATGTATATAGCAGCATTTTGCACGCTCGTGTAGCTTTCTATAACACTATGGAGTACACGCATATACTTGTAATACATATGTATTCTCATATAGGCAAGTAAATAGAAATAATCCGGCGATAATGACAATTTAATATTAATATTGTCCGCATGATTTACGGTTGCCCGTGGAAACCGACTGCGTTATTTATTGCCCGGATTTTTGTTGCCTTCGCACGTCCTGGTGTCCGTTTTAATTGAGACGACCGCTTTATGATCTATAGCCGTGTCGACTTAGCCGAGAATCTGTTCCCTACTCAAATACATCTGATAGGGTATTCATGTATTACGAATTAATGTATCTTGACAAATAAAAATATATTTCCTAATGTGGTGTAGAGATAAGTGTTGTTTATAGTAGTTCTCAGAGGAAATGAGTAGCAATTTAAACCTAAGTAGGAAAATATCCTGCACGTTAGTTTTTCTTTCAAAAAACTGGTCAGATTTAAAATATTCGCCTACATAACTTTAATATTTAATATGCAATGAATTATCTTAAATTTAGTAGATTTATTTAGTGACAACTTGATCAAGCGAAAAAGTATCTCTTTTTTATGGATTTATTATATTTAAAAAATATTTATCGCTTAAATCGTTTGATTTGTTCGGTTTCGAAAGCAAAGCAAATACCCAGGCTTTCTTCGTCGTCCGTAGAGGAGCCCAGCTTTGTTTTACAGATCAAACACTGTAGATTCGATAGTATGGTAGTTATGCATAAATTAAAAAAAAATACAAATCACGGTTTATTTTAAAATTAAAATTATACATTTTCACTTAATAATGCCTAAATTAGATTGTAATTTATTATAACTCCCTTTTTCTCCTGTTAAATAAAATAATATCCTTTTACTTTGTTTACCACGAAATTAAATTTTCGAAAAAATATCCTTTAAACATTGTTCTACAGGAACAGAAGTATTTGAAAATGGAGAACCTATGGATGTTCCATAAAAAAATTATGATATATTATAATGTATATAGACCATAACCAAACAACACGACTTCTGCGATTATTTTATTGATTTTGCACAATTTGTTTGCGAATATCTTTGTAAATAGATACAGCTTTAGGCCGGTCTTCTAATTCTGGGCAAAGACTTCAAGTTTAAAATATAAAAAGAATCCAAAATATCATTTTTTTTAGGTGTTTCGGTTGATATGGAATGATCCATAAGCCATATACAAAAAGGAATGGGGACAACAAACCAGTTGGAAGGTGAGATATAGAAACAGGTAAACAAATGTTAATGGATCATTAGAGGACATAAAGAAAGCAATTTGGGTAACCTCCCACCAAGCAAAATTCAGTAACAGGGATGTTTTAGCAACGAAACAGCGTTACTCTAAAACTTTAGAACGTTTTTGTTTGCACAATAGTACGTGTGACATAGTCGCCCTCAGAAGCGTCTCCGAAGAAACATTGCGTTTGAATACATTTCGGAAACATAACTGTACCTAAACACTTTATAAAATATCTATGATTTATTTGAAACATTTGTAAGCGGTTACATGCCTAGGTTATAGAAACAGAATTTGAATTATAATTATTTTTTATTGAATTTCTCTCTCTACAATTAGATATATTATTTCGGCTTTAGGATATTTGTTTCACAGAGCTGCTTGATGATAGCTACAGATAAGAAGTGAAAAATGTTTAGGCACCTACTAAAAATATTAAAATACTAACCAGTATAGGTCTTCAGGGTAAAGCTTTACGGTATAATGCTTTCATAATTATGGGATTATATCATTTCCAGTCTATAGCTGAGATTAATTAAATAAGTTCAAAACAAAAAAAAATGTCAACTTCATAGTAATCTGTTGTTATTCATGATTTAAAAGTGTGAATACAAATACATGCAAACACTCCCAACTCAATAAAGTGCGAAAAGGTGTGCATACAGCACAGGTATAGCATACGCAAGCTAGATTAAGATTGAGGCAACCTTTTCAGATCTACTGTGATTCCCTTTCTCCTAGGAGGCGCTCTCTAATTTTGGCCTCCTAATCAACCTATCATCCTTGAGAGCGGCTCCTTTGTGCAGCTGCTAGCTGTGGGGTTCTCCACGTCTATAACTAGAATTCCTGTTCCCGCTAAGCCCTCACATTGGCGCAGCATGTGAACTGGTGTTTTTTCTTCCTCATGGCAGGATCTGCGAGTATCGTCATCTTGCCTTTGTTATACATACGCCTATTTAGTCTAGGGTAACCAATCATCACACCTACTATTATTTCGACAGTCTTCTTTACTCAGTATTAGGTCTTAAATAAATTCAAGCCTTTGTTCCTTTAGAAACTCTTAGCAGTCTTTTGGTAACCTTTATTACCATTCCTTGAACTCATTATATATGCATTCACTGATGAACTTTTTAATTTGCCATTAGGTAGTTGCAAAGGAAGGACTAGCTCTAACGAATGACCTTTACGCCTGGCCATATTATCCGCCGCTTCGTGTACCTCCGCATGCGACTAGATGGGAACCCAGGCCAATATCAGCTTCTTTTGGGCACCCACCCTATCTACGACGCTTATACAGTCCTTAATAGCCTAGAGTCAACACCTCTGCGCAAGATCACTGGATTAGTTTTAAAATCTAAAGGAGAATATATATTGCTATGGAGTTTCCAAATTGCCAAGTGGCATATTTGACATGAATATGTCAGAATTTAGTTTGATAATTTAATAGATCTAGTAAGTGAACTCACCCTATGAAGATATTTTGTTGATGGTTTTATTTTGAGAATTATTATGTAGTTTGTCAATTGACATATGTACATAAAGAAGTGTGATTAAAACATTGATTAGCCGGGTAAAGTTAAGTATTACTGAAGCATAATATAATATATATTTGGCGCATGTAACGTGGAGCAAACTTATATATTAGACATTTGGACATCACAGAGAAAAATAAAGTGATTTATAAAAAATAATAGAGATAGAACAGAAGGAAGTCTACAGGTCATTAAAGGATTTTTTTGCGATGCATATGAAACCTAAGTTGGAAGGTAGAGAGCTAATCGCTGAATTGTTAGTGGAAGTAAGGGATACGAGAATAGGAATTAAATCAAGGTTTAAAGCCACAGAAAATTTATATGATAGATTAAAATGCAAAGATGAAATTGCAAAGAAAAAGAACGGAACATTGGAGAAAGAACAATTTGAAAGAAAGCATAGATTTACAAAAGAAAATACGGAAGCTCTTAAAGAAAATTGCGCTGACAGGGAAAATAATGAAGAGACAAATATTATTAGTGAAAAAGGCGATCATTATTATGGAGGAGAATTGACATTTACTTATCAGATTTAAAACAGAATGGTACTGATTTGGACAGTGAAAATTGGATACATAAGGTGGGAGTACAAGTTTAAACGGAATGAGGACGATGACAATGAACAAATTCATAATGACTTATTGAAACGAAAAGAAATAATGGTTACAGTTAAAATATTATTATTTCAAACACTAATACAAAAAGCAGAGTGGGATGTTATGAATTGTAAAAAAGGAAAAGAAATAGATGGTAATGAAGTTTTTTTAGAAAGAAGTTGGATAATATATTTACGGATTGGGAAAGCAAAATTAAAATTTCAAAATTTTATTGACAAAATTTAATAAACTTTTGTTTTGGGGGATAAATGCTATGGCGTTTCCTTATCGCCAGGTGGAATATTTGACATGAATATGTCAGAATTTACTTTGATAATTTAATAGATCTAGTAAGTAAACTCACCCTATGAAGATGTTTTGTTGATGGTTTTGTTTTGAGGATTATTTTGTAGTTTGTCAGTTAAGAGATGTCAACAGTTATGTGAATAAAATATTGATAATAACGATTTGTATACAAAAATAAATAACATATCATTCTCATCTTAGCAAATTAATTACAAATGAGATCGACCTCATATTTCTGCAAATGGCTCACCTCAACTTGTTGCCAGAGTATGTTTATGGTCACACAAAAAAGTTTATGGTGTTGTTTCTACTTAGATTGAAAAGGGCTCGGATGTAGAATTTTTCATCGACTAAGTATAACGCCAAATTTTCATCAAAAGCAAAGGCCAAAAGAGATGTGCAATTGGAGATGCGAAATCAACAGTTCCGAAAGTTACTAAACATGCTTAACAGATCGTACGCACTCCCTTCTATAAACACCGTACCTAGCGTCTTGGTTCCTCAGTTGTACCAGATGGTGAAGGAACAAGTTCGAGAAGATTTGAATGCGGCAACCGAACTAATAATAACTACTGACGATTGGACTTCCATAACTTATGAGAGTTAAATCGCTATAACTGCTCATTTTATTAAAGCTGATTGCCAAATAAAATCATATTTACTGGATTGCTTTGCTTATACAGGAAAACACCACCAAGAATTTATCACACATGGCACACACTTTAAGTCTAATTATACAGGCAGGTTTAATACGCTTATAGCAATGGTTTTCAAGAAAGAATAATATTCTTTGTGCATTTGGAACTCATGTACGAAATGACGACCGCTCGTTTTCAGACACTTGACATATACGCAGACACTTACATAATATGTAAGTGTCTGTGTTTTGCTACTGCTTTATATCGTTGGTATGTTATTAATATATTATTGCTGTTATAGACTATATAAGATTGTAACTTGTAAAGATATTTTTCACTATGATTTTTATAATTGTAAATGATCTGACATTTCTAAATGTCATAGGCAACCAAATGCATTACAATTTAAACAACATCAATTGATGCAAAAAAAAAAACGTTCAGTTGGCTTATTTTATAAAAACTTATAAATTTTATAAAGACTTAAAGTTTATGCTATAAGTACCATTCGATAGGTAATTAGAAGATACATTTGCTGGCAAGTCAAAAAATATGGGGTTCTATTTAAATTAATCAAGTTTTAGTTCTTATTTCAACAGTTTTAATTTTTGTACACCTTCATGGGATAGCAAGGTTATATAATGTGTCTACGAGTGAAGTTGACAATAGCTATAGTAGACGAAAAATTTTCGAATTGGAATTTCATATTTGAGAATTTTTTAAAATTTCGATTGATTCGATTTTTTTAAATCCAGTAGGCCTTCGCAGCTGCGCCAAAACTGGTTTCGTTTGAGGTAAAGTATCGCAGTATGCCAAAATGTTACTAAGTACTAGGAAATGTTGTTCAAAATAAAAGTTATGACGGCATGCAAATTTCCAAAGTCATCAGCCACTTTGATAAAATTCATTGTTTGTCAATTTCGTTTCAGGTAAAACACTATTTTTATTCAAAAATTGGTTAGGGCAAAAAGTTATAGAGTTAACTTTTAGACTGATCGGCCTACTTTGATAATAATGATGGAGTTTATAATAGATCGAAAAAACTAATCATGTAGTAGCAGGCCATCAATATTAAAAATTGCATAACTCTATAAATTTTAACTCTAAACATTTTTGCTTGGTAACATATTAAACTAGTGTGAACGCAAAAAGTGCTTTACCTGAAACGAAATTTGCAAATAATAGATTTTATCAAGTAGGCCGATGACTAAAAATTTACACACCGTCATAACTTTTCATTCTGAACAAAATTTCTTGATAATATTTAAGCCTACTGTGAACGAAAAAGATATTTCACTTGAAACGAAAACATTTTTGACTGCGCTACAAGGTACTACTAGATTTTAGAAACTCGAAAGCAAATGATAAATAAGTTTCAGACTAAGCAAGACCTTTTTTTTGTCTATTATACCTATTGTCAACTCCATCCGTGGAGACACTGTATACTTGGGTTGTAAAATATTGTCTACGGTTTCACTATAAATTTCGTTTACATAACTTAAAAACTTCTTAAATATTTGAAACATGAAAATTAGGTTAGATTTTCACAAAATTTAAATTATCTAAAAAATCTCAGACACTTATTTTGATCGGAGAATCAAAAAATGCAATGATATGCATGGCATTCCATTTACAAAAATATAACTTAAATACTTTCAGGGCTTTTAGAACATCCTGTGTAATATGAAAATAATTCTAGAATATAATTATAATAGACCCTAATATACCCCAAGGCTGAAACTTTTCAAACGCCTCGTATTTTGTTCATATATTCCGCGCCGTATAGAGTGAATAACCCTGTACATTGAAACGGATTATGACGTTTAATATGGTAAGAAAATGCTTTCCTTGAAATAAGAAAGAGATAATTTTGAAATTTTTCATTGAAATAGTTTCTCTCTGTTGGCACGAAGCTCAAATAATTGTCCTTTATTCCACCAGCAAAACTTATTTCAAATATGAGTAATTATTTTGTAGAGGCATAAAAAGCAAACATTCGACAATAGACAATCTGTCGATTTCCACTCTTCAATATTCCATTATAGGCGTAAAATCGGTGCGAGACGCTATCTGCCGGCCCGAATCTTAATGAAGGATGGTTGCATGTTATGTTAGCGCCTTTAGTTTATGTGCGCAGTACACACGCGGAGAGAGGAGCTCCGGGACCTGGAAAGGAGTCCGCGAGAGAAAGAGAACCCCGCGCCCCTGACAGAGACGAATGGGTTTCATTTCACGCTGGGCCTCCCGCCGCCTCGCTCTCCGCTCCCCTCCGACAGCCCCGCATGATTTACCGGGCTACAATGTGGTAACCCATGATTTATGGCTGCCGAATGGCGGGCTCGCGAGTGGTGCGCTTCAAAACCCCCGGACCATGGGCGGTTTCCACTCTTCTACTACAACTATTTGGATATTTCGTTTATTTTCTTTTCGTGTTACCGGTGCTTGAATCGCCGGATTTTTCTTCGGCATTCGTTTTTGTTTCCGTTACTTACCTCCACTGGTTCGCCTATTCGTTCTTCCATTCCGCACTGTAATTACTTTTTATCTCGAACTGTACATATCTGAATACAGCATCAATAACCATACACGGCTATCACTTCACTAAAGCTAGGGATTCCAAGGAACGTCCGCGCGCGGAAACCGACCGTCCAGAATATCAAGAAAATACCTTGTAATAGGTACCGATTGCCAACTTCTTCACGAAAAAATTATCCACGACGTTGAGGTAACCTGATATCGACAATATTACAGGTAAGAATATATTGGAATAAGTATGTTGTTACTGCTACAACTACAACAAGGATTTGGAAAAAAAACATGGCAAGTTTTTCTTTGGTTGTAACATTTCCAAAATGCTTTAAGTAATGTTGTTCAATTCTCAATTCTATTTTCTTTACTTCGTCGCTGAGCATAAAAATTATGGCGGTCTGCTGTCATATTAGATGTAACATTTTCAATATAGTAAATATATTAGTGAATCGAACTAATAGTAATAAATAAAATACGAAAAATCATCTATATAGTTTATATGCAGGGTTTAGCAAAAAAATGATTTTATATAAAAAAAATTAAAAAAACCCGCTTTTTCTTAAACTAATACAAATTATTTTAATATATTTAAAGTAAGTCCAAAAACTATTGCAAAAAAATACGTCTCGCGTATTTCGTTAGAAGTTATTCAAAAGAATGGAAGGTGGAAGTAAATAGTTATAAATTTTCTTAAGATCACAAAGAGATGAGCTGGAAATTGCGAAACAGCTGCTAGTAATAAAAGAATTCCTGTATGCAACTGCTCTCTCAGCGTCAGTAGAACGAATGTTCAGCTCTTTTGATTTTGTTCACTCGGATGTTAGGATTGGTTTAGGAAAAGAAGGAAAACTAGTATTTTTGTTCAAACTATATAATGAAAACGAAAATACATAAACTGAAACAAGTTTATTAGTGTTGTGATGAACGTAGCTTTCATTCATATGTATAGCTGTGAGTGAAAATTGCAATGCGAAGCGAACGAATGAAGTGAAGCCTATTCTCAAAGTTGCCTTCGCGGCGTGAACGTATAGTGTAGGTGACGATGCCTTCACCGTCATTCGTGGTAGATAGTTGGTAGTGCGTGCGCAATGCATATAGTCACTTGAGAATAAGTCTCGTTTCACTCTTTCGTCGGTTCACACTGCATATTCACGCGTGAAGGCAATATGAGAAATTTGCTTCATGCACAACGCTTCATTCACTCACGTAAAGAATGAAATATACTGCTTGAAGCCCTGCTATGATACGAATGATCTGCGGTGAATGACTTGTATGTGTGATAATGATGTACTTCTATTTTATTTTTTTAAAAGTGTTGTATTCCAGTTTTAACTTTAGAGAATAATTATGTTGTTGTATTGTTCTGAATAAAAAAAAATAGTTTCAATTAATTCAATATTTCAATTTTAAAGATCAAGTAATTTCAATTAGTTGATATAAATCAGCCCAATCCTGTTTATATGTATAGAAGTTCTGCAGAAATCTTCAACTTATTATGTTTAGGGGTATAATCTTTTGTATTTTGTCATACACCACATACTAAAACAATTACTTCTTTCCCCCACTATTATTGAATTTTTGATTCAATTTTATAATCAGTTTTTACCTACAAACTCAGTATATATCCTTTCAATGCTTACGAGGCACTATTTTTATTATAGCGCAGGTATAACATATTAACCATCTAATCTAAGTACTTTAATTTGCAGGTATCACACTCAAAAGCACAGGTTTGAAAGAAAATGTTAAAATTAAACAAGTGAAACCGCTAAAAGAAGTAAGTATAATAATCTGGATTTAGTCACTATAACTGACTAGTATAGAAATACACTGTATTTGATTCCATCATATAAATAAATGTGTAATCCCACTGACACTAAGTTGCAAAAGAATATGAAATAAATTAGTTCGCGTCTATCTTCTGCTGTTACAAAAATAAACTAATTTAATCGTTTTAGAGAATATTACATCTCTTGTCTCTTCCCAGCAACGGTATTGGTAAAAAAATCAACAGTCTTACCCTGCACTCAATTATTATTTCACAAAAAAATAATTTACAACAACATTCTTATTTACCAACTCACCATAATGAAAAAGTTTAATGGGGATGTTTTTATCCTTAGAGAAATAGTACTGTACTATTGTCGATAACAATATTTATAATTTTGTTATTAAGTGATTTTTTTAACACTTAAATACATCAAATTTTCAAATTTTTATAAAAGCTAGTAGCCGACAAAATATTTTTTTATTTTCTGCCTTTCACTATTACGTCATTATTCCTTTTTTTTTTAATGATGATGGTCAAGTGGTTTTTCCGTATCTTGTATAATGATTACGCTCATTATTCCAAAACAAGTAGTGTAGATTTGATGATTTAAATGATAGTGTTGCCTGGTTGGACACCAAATCAGCAATGTTTCTGAAATAGGAAACTGGAGTAGAAAAGAAAAGCTGCTTATCTTGAAGATTATGTCAGGATCTGCAACTATATTTAGAAACACCATCACACCAACACATCCTTTATGATGTGAAGAAGCCGATTTTGTAAATTACACTCACAGAAAGGGAATCTGTGCCTAAACTACACAGGCATCGTTCTAGTATTCTGTAAATAAGGAATTACTAAGTAAATGTAGTACAAAAAACGTTTGCAATGGATAGGTTTTTCAAATATGTTTTTGTGTTTTGATTCAAAAAGGGTCAATGTCAGTTTTTCTTGAAAATGCAATCTACATTGCTAAGGATTGCATGTACCGTTAATGTAGTTTTGCCCTAAAATTCCGTTTGCAAAAAAAAAAAATACATTGCCTCATTTTGCACCAGGTTACAAACTTATTACCGTTATAAATTGTGCTAAACCTAACTATGATGCGCTTCAAACGATTATATACTTTATTACAAAAATTACGACAAATTTTGTCGTACACTTTTATTTCTCTAAATTATTTGACTGTTAGTCTCCTGTTTATTAAAATATAAATATTGTAGCAAACCTTTCCAAAAATTAGATGAAAATATTGAATATACAGTTGTAAATTTTTATAAAATTTGTAACCAAACTTATAAACGTTAGGCACAATTTGGTGCGTTTCTTTGCTTTAAAATATACCTGGTACATACATTACTCTAAATTATAGCAATGTGTATCACAAATGTAACAAAATTTACTAAACTGTTTTTTGTTTGGCTGCGTTAACATAATTCTGGAGAATAATTCTTAGCAGGTGCGATAAACAATCAAAATAAATAATATAGAAAGTATGTATTAGTTATTAACTACCAATTAACACTTAACAAACTACTTTTAGATAACGTTGTATATCTGAAGCTTCCTTTGTGCATACACGCCGTATAACAACGGACAACAAGCTTTTTAAGCAGTAGAACACCAAGCGCCCTCTTGTGGTGTCGGAAAAGAGTACATAATGTAATTTTCAGGACGGATGTGTTGCGCTAAAGGTGCTCTACCACGTACTGCAGGAGTGCTCTGGTGTTTTCGCTCGCAAATTATTAAATAGACGGAGTTGCAGGGGATTTGTTTCGTGAGGCTAACATTTATCACAACTACTGAAATTTCAACAACACCCAATGTTTCTGCTGCCGTGATGCAATTATTTCGTGTTTTTTTTTTGCTACGCTTGATTAATTCATTTACGTAGTAGGGAATTTATTACAAAATATATATGTAAGTGTGTGTGACACGACTAGAAATGGAAATGTCGTCATTCAAACACGAATTACCATTATACTTCTCGGCATTGCATGGGAAATCCACTAAGTCGTTTTTGTTTGAAAAAGTTTGTGAATACGAGTTCTGTATGTATACATGCTTTTGTAGCAGTTTACTCGAAAAATATTTACAACTGACGCGAGGAATATTTAAAATACGAACGCAGACAACAGTAAACTCTTACGAAACCGTCTGTTGAATTTGGTTCGGACGAAATTTGATATATCTAACCAACCTTACCGGTTCCCTGTAGAATTCCCTTTTGCTTCGTCTGTTTTTACATATTCATATAAGTTTACGTTATTCTGTTAGGTATAGAAAAGAAAAAAAATGGACATCCACGCAAACAAACAATCATTTACATACATGTGTGTATCGGAATTTCGAATCAAAGTGTTCGTTATTGCGTGGGAACTAAGTTCGAAAAAAGCAGTATTTTGCAATTTCGCAGCGGTATTTGACACTCCAGGTGCCTATTTAAGTGTCCTTTTAACCGTTACGTAACGCGAAACTGATAAATTTTACATTATTTATTTCGTGTTAACAATGATAAAAAAATATTTTGTATCGGACTAGGAGTTGTATGAACGACTTTTTTCCACGCGATATTCAGACTTACATCATCGATGCTACCTTATTTCTTCTTGTAGAAGTTCAGATCCAAGAAGAAGTTCAATCCAACTATATACAAATCCGCAATTGTCAACAAAATGCCAATGAATGTTGTGTGGATTATTTTTCTATTCCACTATTTTCTGGTCGTTCCCAAACTATTTGACAATATTTTTTTCAATATCAGACTATTTTGACCATTACTAAGTGTACGAGATTAAAACTCTCGCGATCAAGTTGCAATATCTTTTTATATCTATTAAAAGATCTTTCCACGTCAACTGACGTTACATGAGCTCTTTTGAACGCCTTTACTTTAGTAAGGGTTAATAACATAAATATCGTCATTACCGAAATTTCCATCTGGAATGTTGCAAAAGGGACTTTAATTTTTCTAATTCCGGATTATTTTCGAACACTTGTTCAATTTTTTATTTGATTTATTGTCCAAATGCTGCATCTATACTTTAGTTCAGTTTATGTGTATCTTTATCTGCTATTGCTAGACTTTTCAAGAAAATTAAACTTTGACTTTGAAGTCGATTGTTTGGACATGTTTGTTTTAACATGTTGTTTTCATTACTTATTTTTTCGCTCTGATATTGCAGCTGCGGTATCATATAACTAGAAAAGCACGTCTTTGACTGTAATAACAGGATGGGGAAACTAAAAAATCAAGTTGATCATCTCTTAATAGAACATAAACACTATCCGAAATATTACAGATATCCGAACTTTTAGGGGCCAGACGTAAACTCCGATCACATACTGGTCTTAGCAAAATTAAAACAAGAAGTGCCAACAAAGCCAAAGACAAGAAGAGTGTAACACTGAAGAATTTTCCAACGAAGACATTGTAACGAAAATAGAAGAAGATTAAATACTACTATGCAGAATGAAGATAACCAGAACGAGTTTGATTAAATAGGGAAAGCGATTCAAGAAAGCTTGCAACATATGCGATAGATTTAGAGAATCCAAATGAAACAGAGATTGATTTATAGAAACCTGTAGAAATAGACAAATGGGAGAATGGGAAAAGGCAGAGTGAATTGAGAAATACAATAAGAAATTGTGCAGATAAAAAAGAAAGAATTACATAAATAAGAAACTGGAAATAATGGAAGAAAGTACGAAGACAGAAATGAGGAACTTTTACCAAAACGCAATGAGAACAAGACACACAGGTCAGAGAGTGAATCTTATTTTGATGAAGTTCTAAGTATTGGGAATTATGAAGTATACAATGAGGACTTAAGGGTACTAGACGACAACGAATTGGAAAAAATAGACTAGCTAACAGACCAAAAGAGAGAAGAATGCCATAAACTAAAAAATAAGTATTCCCGCAGAAGTCCTTAAATGTGTAAGAAGAAAAATGAGCGCTTTAATAAAACACATATGGTATGGTATCCCACTTGAGTGGAAAAACGCTCTGATAAGAGCAATTCCAAATTAGGGAATAAAGCTAACTGCGCAAACTATAGAGGTCCTTCACTGGTTAATGTCAGATACAAAGTTTTAGCAAGAATTATTAGAAAGAAAGCTAAGTCCTTATCATAATAGTTTAGTTGGAGAATATAAGGAGGATTTTAGAGGTGGATGGTCAACAACGCACAGATATAGCGTTAAAAATACTAAAAGCAAACCAAACGGATGCAACAACATAGTTCAGCATATTAAAGCACAAAGTTGACTTAGTCAGGACATGAAAGTAGGATGCCAGAACAGAGATACACCAAAAGAGTATTGAAAAGGAGTAGAGAGAAAATAAAGAGTAGAAGCAGGAATTGTTGGCAGCAGATTTAAAAACTATCCCATCTGGTGATTACAAAAAATTCTGGCGACAAATTTAATCCCGGGTAGTTGTCTTTCCATATTTTTATTCGAATTGGCTCCTTTAGAATACTTTTTAATTGGAACATCGCCTTTTGAAATTCATGCCTGGCAGTTCCTGCGATCTTGTAAAATGCGTGAGCAAGGCAAATCACGTGAAACAGTTTTGTGTAGAATTCTTTCAACGATTTCACGATTTTCAGCATAAATGGTGAAATTGTGAACAAAAGAACATATTCGTATACTCATTAAAAAATCAAGCTATGATTTTATGGTTATATTTATACAATAGTTGGACGTTCAGGAGAAATGATTTTGATAAATTTTCAGAGAGCTTTCCAACAATGGCATTAGCGACATACCTTCCCAGGCCACATCATTGATGCACATTTAAATTGTACCGCTTTTAAAGTCGTTGCGTATTCTCGTCTTTGTATCTTGGTAAAGATAAGGCAGATAAGTTTTTCGAATAGCACTTTCGTTCGGCATTTTGAGATCGGTACACTTTTCCAAAAGTACTTTTAATTCCAAATTATTGATTTTATAAGATAGAATATCATCCACGCACCAAGCGGGTCAAAAAAATTGACTCAGCGCAAATCGAAATAGATGAAGAAATAAATGCCTGTATTAACTTTTTTCTTATTACAAATTTTCTTCGAGATATCGCAAGAAAGTTTGGTCAGAGATTTACGCAAATATTTCTTCACAAATTTACGTTACACTTTCGGCATGTTTATCGTGTAATACTTTGACGTATCAACAATATACACCATTAGTATAAACTTGGGAAAGGAATGTTAAGAATTGTAATGAAAGCCTTGGTCTAAGAAACAAACTCGTAAACAGACAAGTTGAATTCATGGAATTGCG